>CM076582.1:266415380-266515047 GCA_034641835.2 Pinus albicaulis | reverse complement strand
CTTAATCTTGCAGCCAAAAGCAATCTTAGACACAAGGGAGAGGCAGCTGAGAAATAGAGTCATCAAGGAATATCTAATTCGATGGAGGAATCTACCAGATGAGGATGCCACTTGGGAGGGAGAGAAGATCTTGCAGCATCATTATTTACTGTTGCTTGTGGGCAAGAAAATTTTGAGCAGGGAGGACTGTAATATTCCCAATTAGCTGCTGCTACTTGGAATATTATAACTGCTCCATTTTTTAAATAAGTAGGAAAGACAATAAAAACATATCCCAGTGTGAAAAGGGATTGAAGTAGGAGGAAAAAATAAAGCCTCTTTGGTGTGAAAGAGGGGCAAAGAAATGATCTAGCTAAATTTTACCAAGTCAATAGCGCTATCACAAGGGGAGGGAAAGCTACTAGGGCAGCGCAGTTTTGGAGGAGGAAACTTCTCAAGGAAGTCACATCACCCATGAGGGGGCCCGGGATAGGAAAGCTCACCAAGGATAAGAAGGAGGAGATAGTAGCAAAGGATTCATTCATTCACTCATTCATCTTGTCTTAGTCTTATGATTGATTGCAAGCTTCAGTTGTTTAGCCGGAGTTGCAGCACTATTTAGTGAAAAGGGATTCTCATGCAGGAATTATATCTTCACCATTGGTATAGCTGATTGGGAGATCTAAGGAGGAGGTCCTGAGTTCAATTCTCATCATTTATCTTGAGGGAAACCATTCTCCATCCTAAACAGCATAGTCATCTCCAAGGATTGCATTATTTCTGCAGTAGCTGTAGTAGTTGGGGTTGCATCTTCCCATTTTTGCTTGTTTCAGAGAAGGAGAAGTCTATTTCACTCCGGGAGATCTATTGAGGAAGGCCTTGGGCCAATTATTGTATTTTTTGTCCATTTCATATCATATTTGATCTTTCTTTATACAATGTTGCTATGTACAACGTTATTTTCCACAGAGCTACTTTTATTGTTGCTATTTTGCCGGAAACCCTTGCCAGGGCATTCTGAGGTGCATGTAAAAGAGGTCTAACCATTCATTTATTATTCCATGCTTAATGAAAGCTCTATATATGTATTAAACTATATTTTTCCATAGATTCGACAATAAAAATAATGTTGTTTCAGTCTCCGGCATTTCTATTTTATGAAGTAGTGGAATTGGGGTGCTTTTATGCATGTATGAGTTGGGGAGATCTATTTAGAGTAACTAGAGTGATTTTTTATGATGCAATTCTATAATTAAGCTACATACAACATATATTAGAGGATCCAAGTCCTGGTCTGCATTATTTTTGCACCAGTTTCCTTATACAGCATCCTCATTGGAGATATTGCAGAAATTCCTGAAAAGGAATATTACACTCTTTATGCAGTAATTTCATGTTGCAGTAGTTTTGGGGTTTCAGCATTTTTGAGCTATATTAGGTGTGGGAGGTCTTTTTACCTCATCTAGTTTGATTTTTTTCTGATATATTCTTGGATTTAGATGGTATATTAGCAGATCTAAGGGATCCAAGTGTTGATTTCATTTTATGTAGCATATATTTCTGAAAATGCATTTTTTATGCATGCATTTCTGAGCAGTCCCATTTTTGTAATATTACAGAGGCCAAGCTGGAGGAAGAGGACCTATACAATGTTACAAATATGACCGAGAGGGCCACATAGCCAAGGAATGTCCACTTCCTAGAAGACCATGGTGCTCTCAGTGCAAAGTGAATACACACACAACAGAAGACTGCCCAAAGCTAATTAAAAGATGGGAAGAAAGAGCCAAACAAAGAGGATCAAATCTGGTAAATGCAGAGCCAAGAGTAGTAGAGACACAGGCTATGCAGAACTTAGCCATAGTGACACAGGAAGGAAAGAGAACTGGGGAAGATGCACAAAATTCGGACCCGATAAAGCTGATAAGGCCAGCATCCCCAAAGCCAGTATTCAAGCCAGAAACATAGAAGCAATACTTTAAAGAAGCAATGGAAACATTTTCCCAACTTGGGGGAAGAAAAGGAATTGGGTTACCACAGCCCCAGGTAGATAATGAAAACCAAGCTAGCATAAGCACTATGATTGAAGAATGGTTCCGATTATTTCTAAAAATTGTTACCAATGCTAGAAAAATTGGAGCAAAATCTAGAGATGGTGGTGTAGGAAGCCACAGACCCAAGAGAATCGGATGGCATGACATAGAAATACATACAAAGAGTCAAAATAAATAAGAGAAGAACAGGGAAAGAGTTATATGTAAACACTCAAGTCGCAGGATTCCAAATTAAGGACACAATGCTTGACCTAGGGTCGGATGTGAACATTCTACCAAGGAAGACATGGGAAGCACTGGGAAGACCAAAGTTGACATATTCACCAATCCAACTCTTTATGGAAAACTAGTACTGCATTGTACCCATAGGCAGGCTAGAGGAGGTCGAAGTCGATGTTGTAGGGGTTAAGACATACACAGACTTCGAGGTGATAAACATTATGGGGAATAAGGATCTCTATCCAGCATTATTGGAGATCGAATGGGCTTTTGAGAACTATGCATTAATATATTTGAAGAACGAACTAATGATCTTTGAAGACAGGGAAGTTAGGGTCACACAGCCACTTGACCCTTATCAAGGATGATATATAGAGTTTTTCGACAATAGAGAAGAAGCTAAGCTTCTTGATCATCTTTATCAAATGACGGAGGGGAAAAGAGAATATTATAACAACCCAACAGTGGGGGGGATTGTGAGCTGGAGAAGTGTTCAAAGCTCAGACTTAGGTTCAGAAATAGCCTGGGATGATTGGAAGTAGGGGGATATGAGACAAACACAAGAAGATGCGCTAATATCATAAGGATCAATTGGATAGGAACTGAGGTAAGAGAATACCCTACTCTATGAAATACGAATGTTTTGAATACCTTTATCACCAAAATAGAAGATAAGGTACCAGTGGACCATAGGGTCCCACTTGTTAGTCATCAGTATTTTTGCATGTTTTGATGACTAGACTCCTTAGCTTATTTTTCTAGAAGCTAATCTCAATCTGTCAATTTGTCATCCAGAAAACACCTCAAACAAATATGTGTCTTCCTACCCCTCCTTTTCAGCCTATGATGAGAATATTCTTCAGTTTCCCTACCTATCACAATTCAGCAAAGCCTCCATGTCTATAGTTTTCATAAGTTTGTCTCTCTACCATCAAAATCCTTTGTTTTTCATACAACCCATTGTCCAACATTTGAAAAAGTGACTACCCCTCAATCCCTGATCATCTTGTCATGTGATAACCTACTCATGACTAAGAAGCCATTCAAGAGCTGTGACAAAGTCTATAGGTCTAGGTGGTGGTGTTTTAGCGAAAACTCCTTAGCAAGACTATTTTAAGCCAAAAAACTTGTTTTTCATCATCATGTCAGCCATCATTTTCTTCTCACCCAAAAAACGAAACCCTGTTCTATCCTTAGGTCACACACCACTAAATCTTGCTTTGTCTCTTTTAAGCAGAGCTCACAAGTGTTTAAATCAGGAAAAGAGAAAGAGTTTCCCTTTCTGAAGAAAGATGATTGAGTGAACTTTCTAGCATTATCATCATGTTATATCAGCAAAGGATTTCAGTGATCAAAGTCATTTCATCAATGCATCTCTGCGGGGATGCTAGGATAAATGGCACAAATCAATTTTGGGCAAGGGAACATTTGAAGGAACAGCTCCAAGTAAAAATAACAGTTAACTATTTTAAGGACTAAGGGAAATATAGATTTTAGAGAGAAGAGCACATACAGGATTCGTCCCCATAAGTCAAAACACCAAGAATGTCAAAAAACCTCCATCAGGGCAATAAGAGTACAAAAGTTAGAAAAATTTTTGCCTCCAGCGCTCCATGATAATTCAAGATGGCATTTTTTGCATTAGTTCTCAAACAGGTGAGAAAGCCCTAAAAATCAATCTTATACAATCAAAAGTGATAGTCTTTTGGAAAAAAAGAGCCCTTAGCAAATAGGCATCCAATGAAGATAAAAGAGGAACAACTGCCCTTTGTATCTTACTTTAAACCTAGGCTCTAAAAACATTCAAGGACAATCTGTTGCGCCAAATAAAGCTACAGACAATGCAAAAAGGAGTTGCTTCAAAGATTAATATAGTGAGCATTTATCATTTACCAATTGCATTACTTACCCCTAGGTTTCACAGTGATTTTGTGCAAAAGGACATATATCATAAGCAGAGTTTCATAAAAGAAATGGACAGTTTGTTTAAAAGCCTCAATCGGTGATAAATGGAGAGGCTCACAGTTTGTTGCCATTAATCTTTTTCAAATAAACAGACAGGGGTCACAGTGTTGAGATAAATGAAGTTTTATATTTTAAAGGCCTCCTTCATCATAAGCAGAGGGCTCATCAGTGGTTTTGAGTAACCTAAAGTGGTTACAGTTGCATAAGACCTCCTTCATGACAAGTAGAGGGTTAGAACCCAGTCAAAGAACCTTTTTCACATCTTAAGCAGAAGATTGACATACTGGTGTTGAAAGACCTCAATTATGATGTTTGTGAAAGCCTCCTCCAAAGGATAAATCCAAGGCTAGATTTTGATTAAGAAACCTCATTCAAATGGTAAAATATAATTTCACACAAGGGGTTTATTCAAAAGGGACAATTTTTCATTAGATAAGACCATTATAGTCTATCTAATTACCCCCTTCAAAAGAAAAAAATGAGAGCAAGCATCTGGGGTTACAGTTCATCTGGATCAGCTCATTCAAAAAGCAATGAAAACACAGTTTAAGATGCCTCTTACAATAATGAGCAGAATTCATAGTTTTTGGTAAAAGGTAGCCTCTTTCATCAAAAATTAACACAATCATCATAAAGGTTTTTTCTTCCAAAAGGAAAAAGGGTGCCCACCTTGTTTTTCCAAAGGCACAAAGGCAAAAATGAAAAACCACCAAAGGGAGGGAAAAAAATGTTCAAATTTTTTTTAAAAAGAGCTATAAAAGCTCTCAAAGTGAAATTTTTGCATTCTATTATGCAACTGACAGAGGAGAGAGTGATTTTTCAAACCCTGGGCAAGTTAGTTTGCAAAATTTTTAAGACGCGACATGCCCGTAGCAGGACGTGACGCACCCGTAGTGTCCCTCTGAAGGTTTTTGCACACGGCGCGACGCGCCTGTGAGATAGCGCGACGCGCCTATTTTCTCTAACCAACCTGCCCCGCCAAGCATTCAGAAGGCACCCGGCCTGACACACAGTAGCATGTAGGTGCTACGTGTCTGTGCACAGGAGCGTAGCACCTCTCCAAACGTCTCCAAAGGTGAAAAAAGCCGGTTTTTTCTCAGAATTTGGGTTGTTCAAACAAAGCAGGAATATTTCAAAGGTATTTTTCGTGCCCTTGCATCTCAATTTTTATCACAAAAATGTTTTGAAATCAAAACTTAAAAGAAGAAAATCAGTGATTTCAAAGAAGAAAACAGTGATTTCAAAAGCGGAAACATAGTGGTTTTCAAGAGTCTCCTACTTGCCAAATAAAAAGAAAAGCATTGTTTGAAGAAGAAAGGCCTAGTTTGATCAAAGACTTGTTTTGATAAGACAAGTAAATAAATCTGAGAAAAACATGCCTCCAAGGAAGTTCAGCAAGGGTGGATTTCACAAAAATTTTGAGCCTACTACAACTAAAGAGTTAAATGATTCCCCTTCAGTCCTTTTCAACTTTCATGAGGTAGGGTGCCTTGATTTTTGCCAAAAAGTCCAAGAGGTCACCAATCACCCTCCCTTAACACAGTTGTTTGCCCTGAGGCTGCAAGGATCCCTTTCTTCCTCTGCAAAAGCACAGACAATATTTCCTCCCTTGTCCAAAAGGGACCTCTTGCTCAGCAAAAAGCTAGTCTTTTCCATCATTCTTTCATCAAAATCATCATCCTTCACCAGCTTGAAAAGAAAGGAGTTTCTTGGGAGACTTTCATTTCTCATCCGGATTTTACTACTGCCTCTTCATCTCATGGCCCATCTCATATGTCCTCCTCACCCTCCACTCACTATGTCTCCCCTTCATCTAGTCAATCTACCTCTCAAAAGCAAACATCACCCGTGATTGATAGTGAAAAATAAGAGTCTTATTAAAGTAGGCATAAAGGTAGTGATGATGAGGAACATAGTGATACTCCACAAATTAGTGAGCATGAACCAAGTGACAAACAACAGAACAGTGACCATGAGAATACCAGTGATGGTGAAGAGAGCTCACCAAAGGATAAGGAAGTCAGTGGCACTCAATAGAGTAGTGAGGATGAAGAACAAAACAGCCCTCAATAGAGCAGTGAACATGAGCATGGGGATAGCCCACATACAGCTAGTGAGGATGAAGAACAAACTGAAGAGCAATAGGGTAGTGATGATGAAGAAAAAAGGGAAGAGGTTCAAAGCAGTGATGAGCAACAGAGTGACAGTCAGCATGAAAGCAATCAAAGAGGCAGTAAGCATAGTGAAAATCCTCAAGCAAGCAATAATGATGAGGAACACAACAGTCCTCAACAAAGTCATGAAAGCAATAAAAGGGAAAGTGGAAAAATTGCCTCCCAGCAAAGTAGTGACCATGATGGCAGCCCACACATAGATTCTAAGGAAAACAGTGAAGATAATGGCAGCATGCAAAATGAAACTGAAGACAGTCATGATGGAAGTAGCTCATGTGAAAGAATTGAAAACAGTGAGCATGGTAAAGGTAGCACACAAGAAGAAGTTCAATACAGTGATGGTAAGGTTGGAAGCCTAGAACAAATTCAAAATAGTGAGGAGGGTAAACAAGGCAGTCCTAAAGACAGTCATGATAAAAGCAGATGCAGTGGACAAGGTAGTCCTAAAGACAGTCATGGTAAAAGCAGAGGCAGTGAACATGATATCCCTAAAGAAGAAAAGCCCCACAATAGTAAGGAAAACAGTGAACAAGGCAGCCCTAAAGAAGAACATGAAAATAGTGAACAGTGCAGCAAATTAGGTAATGAAGAAGGAAGCAGTGTAAAAGATCAAGTTGAACAAATACTTGTAATGGAACCTCCTCTCTCTTCTCCTCAACACAGCCAAGAACATGTGTTTGTTGCCTCTCCTAGGAAAGGGGCCATGATTCATTCCTCAAAAGCACCAAAGGTTAAAAACACCAAATCTGCAAAGAAGAAAATCACTCCAGCAGGGACTAGTAATGTCAATAGGGCGCTAAGGAGTAGAGGCAAACTGCCTAAGAAGATTATTTTTGAATTGCCAAAGAGAACAAGAGCAAAGAAGTCTATCCAAAGTAAGGGCAAAGAAAAAGTTGAACAGCAGGAGAGTAACCATGAACAAGAAAGAGAGTTTGACATCATACAAATAGACGGTGATGCTGGAGATGATGAAGCCAGAATCCTTGAGTCACTTTTGCAAAACATAGAAGCCCAAATCCAGGACTTAGAAACTGATCTAGAAAGGTCAAAGGACCTCATACACTTTCTAAAAATGCAAAATAGACATATGAGCAGGCTAATCGCAATCTATGAGGCCCGGGCATTCAAATACCAAAGGGAAGCATACAAAGCACAATTCAAGCTTAAAAAGTATATGGGCGAATTTGATGATGTTGAGGAAGAAGAGCAGCCAGTAAGAAAAAGGCCTAGGACTATGGGTCTTAGGAAAGCTTTGGAGAAACAGAGGGAAGAAGAAGCAACCCTTGCTCGACCGTATCCTCTCACACAATTGCTCGCCCAAGAGATAGAAAATGATAAAGAATCATGGCTTGAAATATCCAACAAGAATTTGGAGGAAAAATTAGACAAGGCAAACAAATACTTGGGTTTTCAAAGGAAGATGACCAGGCATTACAAGAAATTGAATCAATTTGCCCGAAGAAAACTCAAAATTGTTCAAGAAAGGCTCAAAACTGCCCAAAGGAGGCACCCGATGAAAAAAGGGGAAAAAGACATATCTAGGCTTGGAATCTTGGCTTCATCTTCGTTGCATGCTTCTAGAAATCCATAAGGGGTTTGCTCACCAAAATTGAGAAATTTTGGACATGATCTTGTTTTTTGTGATTTTTAGGCCTAATTGCACATTTTTCTAGGCACTACCATGTTTTCTAGGAGCATCCTCGGCTCATAAAGGTTATTTTTTTGGATGTATTAAATTTTGGGGCATCTACTCACAAATTTTCAGATCAAAAGAAGGTGTTTTGGTCCCCCAAAAAGGCAAAAATCATTCAAAATTCACCTTTCTGCCTCACATATCAGCAGATGAGACCTTCCTGGGTTTTTTCACTCAATACACTTTTTAATAAACTTATATGGATCATTTTGATAAAAATCAAGTATTTCCATAAACTAGACATCTAGGGCTTTCCAACGAGCTATCATGGGCCTCATTTCGACATCGAGAAGTCCCACAAAAGTTATTTGCAAGACATGCTTTCTTCTGGCACTACGCTCTTGTAGCATTTTGGCTGAAAAGGTAGTTTTCTGAAGGTGGCCATCCAAATGTGCGTTAAGCTATTTTTAACTCTATGTCAGAGATTAAAAGTCAATTTTCTTGCTATTTTTAGCTTAAATAGATATTTTTGGAGATAGTATGTGCCTTGGGCTTTGCAAAGCCTCAAGGACAAAATCAAATATTTGTATTGGGCTAATGGCCTTCTAGTTGCTCTAGGAGGGTTTATTCCTCTTTGGCCTATATAATCCAAGAGGATTCATTGTAACTAGGGGCTGAACTTGATGTTATAGAGAGAAAATACATAGCATTATGAGCTTTGAAGAAATACTTGTCTTATGAAGTGGATGATCTCTTGCTTGACTTTGATGGTGGAGGAGGATTGTATGTAGGATTCCATGGCTTGGTGAATGGTATTGTGTTCCTTATCTATTATGTTTCCTTATTTTATCATACTTGTTTTCATGCTTCTTGCTTGTTGTAGTTTAGTAAAGAATAAGTTTGAGATATGCCCATGGAGGCACCTCAAATTTCCTGATTCATTGCAGCTTAAATGTTTTCATCTTTCTTGGTTATGTCAAAGAATTCTTAATTGCTCTTTGGTACCCTAAGAACTTGTTATCAGTTTCATTAATGTTTATTATGTATGTTGTCTAGTATGATTCACGGTACGCCCTGCTTACTCATAGCTAATCAAAACTCCATTTTTGAAATCTCTCTCTAAATTATTGGTTGTCTTAGTTAAGTCAAAGAGTTATTGTTTCGATCTTGCCCTTTTTCCATGCTTTGCAGTCTTATTTCAAAGTTCCCGATAGCTCGAGATATGATTTTTAGGAGTTCCCTCTTCATAGATTGAGTTGTTTGTTTGTCTTATTTATTTTCTCAAAAGTATGAAAGTGATTTCCCAAAGTTAGAGGGTCTTATACTTCTATGTATCACTGGATTGTTTATTTTCTGCATCTATCAGTTTGAGTTTCGTTCATAGAGGTTAATGGTCAGCCCTAACTCATGAATTCTTGTTGTTTAACTATTTATGCTTAAAATCTCTTTGTCTTTCACAAACTTAGTGTCCATCTCATTTCAATTTCACCCAAAGAATCCATTTATCTCGACCAAATCGGCCCTACAGTAATACCTTGTCCATCATTGAGATAGTCTCGACCTTTTCGACCCCATAGCCCAGTTGATCTGACAAACTTTTATCTATTTATCCTTTGATCAATTCCACTCAAAAACCTAAAACAAATCAAAACATACTTAACAACTAGCCTAAAATCCAATATACATAAGCAAACAAGTTTACATCCTTTTGCATAATAGAGAGAGCCCTCTCTAAGTCCAGGAAGGCTAGGTCCTAGGTCTCCAAAGCTTGGTCTAATGTTACCCTGTCATTTGGCTTGCCAATCTGCCAAATCACAGGACCCTAACACCACTCATGGATGTGGCTTTATAATCCACATTAGCAAGATGGTGGAGCAACCACCGCAACTCCCTGTCATGATGGGACAAATTTGCAGCAACATTGAGGGCCAGGTTCAAGGAAGAGGAGGGGCCACAATTCACCAGAAAATACCAAGGGGACTTTGACCCCAGAAAACATTTACAATATTGTGAGGACCAGTGGAAAAATGCAGGGTACGTGGAAGAACTGTGGGTACACAAATTTTTACATTCACTAGATTTGATTCCACATGCTTGGTACCTAACTGAAGAGAAGAAAAGAGGAACCAGTACTTGGCAAACTGTTGCGGATCATTTTACACAATTATTTTCATTTGAAGGAAAAATAGAACCAATCACACAAGCATTGCAAGCTATTAAAAGGGAATTTCTCTTTCCATAGTTTCAGGAAGAGGAAGAACAACAGCTCCCACAAGAAAGCATCAAACAGTCGGTAGCATGTAAAAATATAAATAGTGAAATGGATGATGATGATATAGAAGATCTTAGACATCTATATTTTTAAGAAAAAGAAGGGGAGTGGGATATTCATGAAGAAATGACAACAGAAGGAATTCATCTACTACCATTGAGAACCTAGAAGTTGAACATTAGAACATCGGAAAAGCCCAAACTTGCGTCAATTGGCGACTGTTGGGATGGTGAAACGGCTAAGGAGATATTCAATCTGCTACAAGAATATGAATACGTGTTCCAATCCTCAGTAGTGGAGTTGAAAGGAATAAAAGGAGACATGAGGGAAATGCATATAATTTTGAAGCCTGGTGCAAGACCAGTCAAGCGCAGACCCTATTGTCTGAATCCAAGAGTGAAAGAAAAATTCAAGGCAGAGATTGATAAGATGTTGAAGGCAAGGTTGATATTCCTGGTGGAAGAAGCAGAGTGGGTAAGTCCTATAGTCATACAAAGTAAAAATGAAAAGCCTGAAATTTGAGTCTGTGTTGACTACAGGAGCCTGAACAATGCATGCATACATGACCCATTCCCCACTTTGTTCAGTGATGAGGTTCTCGACAATGTTGCAGGGAATGAGGCTTATTCACTTATGGATGGATTTTCAGGATACCATCAAGTAAGGATAGCTGAAGAAGATAAGAAGAATACAACTTTCACAACCGAATGGGGCTCATTTTCATATCATGTAATGCCATTCGGATTGAAAAATGCACCAGCAGTATTTTCAAGGATTGTTATAGCAATGTTTCAGGAATATATCCATAAATTCCTGGAAGTCTATATGGATGACTGGACAGTCTACATCATGCTAAATAACCATGCAACATTGTTAAGGATAATTTTCGACATATGTAGGCAACTCCATATTTCATTAAACCTCAAAAAGTGCATCTTTGTTGTACCCTTGGGGACACTACTAGGATATGTTGTATGCAAAAAATGGGTTTGCGTCGACCCAACAAAAGTGGTTTTTATAATCAACATAGAAGCACTAGAAATTGTGAAGTAATTAAGGTCATTGCTAGGCCACACCGGCTACTATAGGCAATTCATCCACAACTATGTGAAGATAATAGCCCCATTGGAGAAACTGTTGTGGAAATCAGAGCAATTTATTTGGATAGATGTCTGTACTACTACCCTGGACACCTTGAAATAAAAGTTGGCAAGCGCGCCCATATTAGTTCACCCTAATTGGGACAAGAAATCTCATGTCCACATTGATGCTTCCAGCATCACACTTGGAGAAATCCTAGCTCAACCAGGAGATACTTCAGTGGATCACCCAATTTATTTTGCAAGCCACAAGTTATCAACAGTTGAAAGGAACTACACCACAATAGATTGGGAAGTGTTGGAAATGGTGTATTCCCTTCAAAAGTTTCACCACTACCTACTAGGAGGTATGTTTAATTTTTTCACATACTATTCAGCTTTAAAGTACCTAGCTAACAAACTGGTCTGAGAGGGAAGAATCTGTAGATGGCTCTTACTATTTCAGGAGTTCACCTTTGAGGTGATAGTGAAGCCTGGGAGACTGAATGTGCGTCCTGACCATTTTTCAAGGCTAGAAAACAAATAAAATGGAGGATATTTGGATGATCAATTGCCAAACACTGATATTTTTAGATTAGAATCCATCCCAGACTATTTATACCAGATAGCAACCTACCTGACAACAGGACAGTGCCCGAATGAATATACAGCAACCTAGAGAAGACATCTTGTAGTCTGAGCAGTAGAGTATCAGCTAATAGCGAGACACCTGTATAAAATAGGGTTAGACGAAATCTTGCAAAGATGCATCCTGAATCATGAGAGGGAAGTGTTACACCATTTTTTGGTCATCTAACCTATTATCATTAGATGGACCCAAGTACACCATGTAAGACCAATTTTACCCTAAGTAAAATTGTTTTCACTATGTAAAATAACTTAATAAACCACATTTATTAGATTGTTTATGGTCTAAACAAGAAACCCCAAAAGGAAATATTAAACAAACCTATTTTGTTTAATTTTCCTCATGGAATAATTAATTAAACCATAATTTAATTATTATTCCTAGTCATGTTTAACTCAAAACAAAGAAATTAATTAGATAAACCTTTATTTATCTTATTATTTTCTAGGAATAATTATTTAAATCTTATTTAGATAATATTCCTTGTTAAATATGACCAAATCACCCACAAATAATTAAATAAATCATTATTTATTTGATTATCTTTCAACCACTTCCTTAAAAAAGATAAATAAATCATTTATTTATTTATTTTTGACAAATAAAGGGATTTGACCCAAGTCAAATACTTTTTCCCTCCAACAAATATAATAAAATATTCCATAAAAGGTGGATCTAGATTTGGTTAACATTATTTTAATCATACACCAAGATCTAGAATGACCCAATATTTTGTTATAAATAGGAGGGTTTTCCTACCATTCTTCACCTTTTGTTGCCTATTAGATCACTCTGGATCTAAACTCTTGGTCTGACTTTGAGCCATTATCATTGTCATATTTTCCATTATTTGCTGTGTGAGCTCCCTTTGAGTTCTATCTTTGTCTGGGTTTTCTACACGAACAGGAGAGAGAAATGCTAGATCTGAAGTGCTGAGGACTTCCAAGAACCCATCCCATTGAGGAGAATTGGAAACATCTTCTTGTTTTCCTCCCAGGTGCCCTTAACACAAAAAATTCTTTCAAAAATTGTTCTTGTCTTGTCTATTGGATATATGGAGCAAACCCTTCTTTTTACTGCTTAATGTCTTTCTATGCATAGATCTGGTTTTTTGCATCTCTTGTCTTGATCAACTAACTGCAGATCTGAAGATATTGGCAGCCACATTTTTTGTTAGGGCTATTAGTTATGCGTAGCTAAAGTGGTCTTTTTTCGTACACTTCGACAAAGGATTCATACTAACAAATGGCGACTCCACACGGGTTTTAAATTACGACCGCTGTCGTTTTTCATATTCCTGCATATCCAGCTACTTCAGACCCTAGGGTTTCTTTTCAACTTTTTGTTTTTCCTATTTTCATGTTGTTTTTCTCCTATAAAACCCTAAAACATTAAAATTTCTAACTTCCGTGTGTTTCTGGCCCTATTGCGCAGGTAAGCGACATCAGCCACAACTAAGACGACAAATTTTCCGGAAATATGCCGCCGAGACACCCGGAGCTTTAGGTCGCACTTTTCAGCCCATAAAATGCGACCTGGACCTCCAGGTTGCAATTTTTTGCCCATTTTCTACGACCTGCACTGAAAACAGGTCAGAACCTGCGACTTGCCAAATTTTCAGCAGTTTTTCTGCAATTTTTCTGGGTTTTGCTGAAGCTTCTGTCAGGGTTTTCCAGCCTCTGTCTCAGCCCGTTTAGACCTGTTCCTGATCTGTTTTGCTCATCTAAGTGGGAACCTAGCCCCCTAGGGCTTCAGTACCCTCCACTTTTGGTGGAAGAGTTTTAGCTGCTTCAGGTGTTTGATTTTTCAGAGTTTCAGCCTCCCCTTTTCCAGATCTGATACCTCCTTTTCAGATCCCTTTTAATCAGCTCTTCTTCCTTTCAAATCACCTCTTGTAGTTTTTTTTGGACCTCCCTTTAGGACCTCCTCCCTGTCCTTTCCGCTTTTTGCTGATTTCCTCCTTTTTTCCAGCCACCTTGCCTCTGTCTCTTGGCTGTGATCTGCACCTCTTTTCAGCAGCTTTCTCCTTTAGATCCCTGTCCCTTTCGAACCTAGATCTATTGGCCTCTTTTTAGTGTGTTTTGACTAGATTTTTTCCCTCTTTTAGATTAGTTTTGAGAGACCCACCTTTTTGGGTTGAATCGATGCAATAGTAGCTGTTAATTTTCTGTTATTTCAGCATTATATATTGTTCTCTGCAGATTTATTTTCAGTTACGCAGCACACTTTTTCTCTTGCTCTCAAAATGAAAAGGGTTTAAAAATTAAAATTAACGCATGCCACACACTCACCCTAAGTGAAGAAGAGCCTGGTTTACACCGCCAGGCAAAGACTTTAAAATCAATTGACACTACACCTATCTGCCCTTGTTTCGACATTGTAATCACTTGATTCTGCACCTCCTTGCCCTTGTGGTCGTTCTTCTTCCCCTTGTGCCGTGTTTGTGTTGTCATCATTTCACCCCCAAGGCGCACCTCCCGGAGACTTCTTGGCCTTCACCCTCAGTTTCTGGTCGATCGACCTGCTCCGTCCCGTCGTCGTTGAGCCAGTCCTCCTCTGAGTCCACACTCCGACTCCTCTTTTGATTCTTTGGGTTCTCCTTTTCCTTCTGGTTCTCCCCCTGTCACCTTCACTATGTCTGGTCTAGGGCCTAATGCTAGCGGTGCTCCCGACCCTAATGCCGGAACTACTACTAGCAGGACCGCCACAGGAACTACCTCGGCCACACCCTTGCTGCCGTACATCGCAGGCCTCAGCCTCCCCGATTTCAATCAGTTGATCAATGACCCTATCCGCCATGATGTTGGTTGGCCTACTATGCCAACCAAGCTCCCCTCTGACATCCCTAAGTTCGAAGGCCTTGCTGGAGAAGATCCAACCAACCATGTCCGATCTTTCCACATGTGGTGTTCCTGCAACTCCATTACCGATGATTCCATCCGTCTTCGGTTGTTCCAACGCATGCTTACCGGCGAAGCTTCTAAATGGTATGTTGACCAAGCCCCCTCTTCCCATACTACCTTTGCAACCATTGCCAAAGCCTTTTTATCTTACTTCCAGCTCCCTCTCCAATACGATACTGGTACGGAGCTTTTGACCTCTTTTAAGCAAACCTCTTCGACCCGCCTTTCCGCTCATGTCCAGGAATGGCGACAAAGACGAAGCTTATGTCAAGCTCCCCCATTCGAAGATCGGATATATATGGACTGGTTCCTTTTCTCTCTCTTAGCTCCCATTGGCGAAGATGTCACCTCCCATTTCCCTCAAACCGAAAAAGCCGCCCTCCAAATAGCCTTGAAATATGACCTGATCTATGCTCACTCTGGTTATGTTTATACCATCCTCCCTGACCTCCCCAGGCCCGGTGGCGCTAACGCCCCGGGGGCATCTCATTCCGTCGACGGTATCGTTGGAGCCCTTTCTCATCCGTATGCTCAACCTCCTATGGGCTATGGTCTCCCTCACAGAGGGGCCAGCACCTCTAGCACTCTTCCCCCTCCCGGTAGCATGTATCCAGGATACGACATGCCTCCTCCTTTTTCCCAACCTCCTGCTTACCTCAATGTTGCCCAACCTAACCATTACCTTTATCCGTAGCCTGGTGCACCATCTCCTCCAGCATATGCGCTTCCATCTCCCTTGCCTCCTCCAAACCCGCAACAGCACCTACAGCCCCCTCCAGGGCAAGTATTTGCACAGCAGGGCGCGACTAATCCTCCTTCTTCCCAAAGAAGGCCGAGAGGCAATCCAAAACAATTTTCCCCTGGTACTCGGGGACCGAATCCTCAAGGTGTTGACCTTAACACTGCTAACCAGCAACATGGCACTCAGCCCAAGCCAGACAGGCCACTTCACACAAATAAGCCTTGTTCGTGTTGCGGTGTTTACGATCATTACACCCAAGATTGTCCCCTCTTACCACAGATGCGGTAGATGTGGGAGTCTCAAGCCACATTGCGCGGACAACATGCCTCCCCTCATGCTCCTCCTAATGTGGCCACTACCCAACCAGCTGTGTTTACCGATCCTTTCCCTCAGCAAGGATTCGTGGCTACCCAACCACCTGACGGACAGGTCACCGCTCCACCTTCCATTTCTGGTTCCTCCAATTACCATATCCTCATGATGAACTCTGATCCTTCCCCTCCCGTCGACCTTCACCTTCAAACTTGGTCTTGCCAGTACCCCAAGCCTCCCGCTCAGTCTGCCCCCGAGCCTCCTTCTTCAGGTTCTATAGAGCCTCTTTCGACATCCAGTGGCCCCTTACATATCCCTCAACCCAAAGTTGAGGTTCATACCAAGATTCCTAAGGGACCATTACGTTGAAATGCTACTTCTGTTCGAGCTTCTCATTCGTATAGCATAGTAGATGATTTGGCGCAATCTCCTACTACCATTTCCACATTGAAACTCCTCCAATCGTGCCCTTCCCAAAAGAAGGCTCTACTATCTGTCGTGGGCGTTGTAGATCCTGTTGATGACCAAATGATTGTTTTCGACGCCCATCAAGCTGAACATCCTCCTCTCCCTGCTTCCGTCGCCTTCCAAATCACAGTCAAAATCCGGAATGCCAACATTTCTCGGTGTATAATTGATGAGGGGGCATCCACCTGTGTGATGTCTGCTTCGGTTTGGAAGCAACTCGGATCTCCTGACTTGGCCCCTTCCACGATCACCCTTCGAGCGTGGGACGGTCATGCCTCCCAACCCATCGGCCTTTTCCATAATTGTCATATCACCCTTGCCGGTAAGACTGTTTGCGTTGACGTCGAAGTCATCGATGCCCCTCTAGATTACAACATTCTATTGGGGCGAAGCTACACCTATGCCATGTCTGTTGTCCCCTTTGTGGTTTTTCTCAAGATGTCTTTTCCTCACAATGGAAAGATAGTCACCATCGACCAGTTGACTTATCATGAGCCAAAGTCTCAGACCTCCCCTGAGACGACCATCTCTTCTGTAGCCAATAAGCAAACCGTCGATTCCTTGACTAGTGTCTCCCCCAGCGTCTACAAAGATTCCTCCCTGCTTGGAACTTTTCCTGGTCTTCCCCCTCCTCACATCTCTGATCCCATCTTATCAAATGTTTGCATGATGCAATCATCTCGGGCTGCCCTTAAGCGACCCGCTTCGACTAGTCAGCAACCTCAGACTCAACCTCGCCCACCGCAACCCGCTCCTAGCCCTTCATCTCTACCAGCCGGACCTCCTCCTTCTGGCCCTTTTCCTACAGCTGGTATCCCTGAACCCTTGTATCCCCCTGGATCGGTTCCCCCAAGCCTTAACCACCTCGGAGCCGTCCCTCCTGGTCATTATCCCGCTGGTCAGATACCGTTCCTAGCTCCCCCTCCCGGAGTCTATTCGGTCCCCGTCATGGCCACCCTCTCTCTCCCTAACCTGACCCTGGGTATACCCGTCATGGCCACCCTCTCTCTCCCTAACCTGACCCTGGGTATACCCGTCTGGTACCTTGACCCTCCAGCCACTACCCCTCATGGTCACCCCAAACCCTATCTTGCTTTGACACCGGTTCAACCGGTCCCCCTTACTTCCTTCGTTGCTACCATGCCCCCTTCACCTCCCCAGGACCCTACCCCTGTGGTGACAGCTCCAGGAAAGAAAGGAAAAGCTCACAAGGGGGCATCTAGAGACAAGGCCACCCTGACTGACCCTGCTCCTCCCCCACCCACAAAGCCTTGTACCTTGTGTGATGTCGTCGATCACGCCACCCATACTTGTCCCGAGTTGCCCCGCATTCAACCCATGGTTAAAGTCACGTTCCCTGAGTCTACGGTCTCCGACCCTTCTCTTCCATCCTCGTTCGTAGCCAAGAACCCAAAAACTATTCGCACTAGCAAACCCTGCGCTTTGTGTGGTATCCATGGCCATTACTCCCACCATTTTCCTCACCTGACGCATTACCGCGCCTCTTTAGAAGTAGTCCGAGAGTATGAGGTTGAACAAAATCAATCCGCCTCTCCCATACTCGCGCAGTATGCTTCGGGCCAGCTTGAGGATCCCCCCGCTCCCATCGACATTCCCCCCCTGATGTTCAGATGACGAAGTCTACTACGACCATTCTTTACCTATCCTCCTCTGAGCGACCTTTAGAGCCTAGTCCCCTTGCATCCTCCCCTGTTGCCTTGCTTGACCCCCCTTCAGCGACCACCCTTGACCCCCTCATTTCTACCCGTGCACGAGATCACTCCACCTGTATCTCTGTTGACCTTCGCAGCCCGAGTCCCTGCCATACCTCCTATAGCCCTCATATACCACCCTCTAGTTTGTATATGAGTCATAGCCATCCTGCTCATTGCACTCCCTCCCGCAGTTTTCGCTCGATGTCTTCTGTACACTCACGCTGCCGTCATTGTATCTCCTCCCCCCATTTGTTGTCTTGTAACACCATTCCACAGGACCTCCCATCCCCACCCTTTATCGGTTACAACGATGGTGTAATTCGTTACTCTCGGAATCTAGCCTCGGCAGGTTGGGCCATTTTCACCCCCTTGCATGCCCTTGTTCTCTCAAATGGGGTCTGCATTGGTACTGCCACCAACAATCAGGCCGAATATGATGCAGTGCATGGTCTCTTAGCCGATGCCCTCTTTCATCGCATCCTCCATCTGCATGTTCGTTTGGATTCCCTACTTCTTGTCATGCAACTAAATGGTGTTTATCATGTGCATAACCCTGTGCTGTTTAGACGCTATTTACGAGTGAAACTCTTGATACGTGCATTTGAAACCATAACTTTCAACCATGTACCTCGAGAACAGAATCACTATGTAGATAGTATTGCAAACCATGTTCTATATTGGCATTTATCACACGCATTTCATACAAGACAATAACATTCATAATCATTAAAAATGATGCATATCCATAATATGTGTCGCAAAACATGTGTTTAGAGTCCATCTACTCTGATACATATGACATGCCCATAGCATGTTACAAAAACTCAAAACTGGGGGCACCACCTGCCCTTACATACACACTAGGGGGCACCACATGCCCCACACCTACTCACTATCTGGCGGATCCCGAGCCAATGGCTCTGCCCCTGCAGCCCGTAGATCACGTATGCCTTGACCGGCCATCGCCATGCGCCGCATGACACCTCGCCATTCCAAGGGAAGACCAATGCATGCCTCCACGTACTAGTCGTCTAAGTCTTGCCACCCACACTCTGAAACTCCGGTCAGCAACCTCTCACATCTACGGCAGATGTCCTCCAGAAGGGCGGCCGCATCCTCATTGCGCGCTGCTCTCGACCCACTTGACCCTGCAGCTCCAAAGGCTGCCGGGAGTCCCATATATCCGGTCGGCTTTACCGGAGCTATATCTGCATACCAAAAGTACATGAATCAGTACCATATCTACTATTCAATAACTTTAACATGCCCATACAAGAATAGTAATCTGTCACTTACCATCGGGCCCCCATACTCGACCAGGCGGAAGTGGCAGGTCCGGATCTCCATAATAACTCATCCCACTATAGGGATAGTCATCAATGTATAACGACATCTTATCCCAATGGGCAAAGAACTCAGGTCGAAACACTCGTCCGACCGCCCCCCCTCCTCCTCTGCACAGTAGCCGCCCCCACTTACGAGCGCATCCTAAACTCACAGGCCCCCATGGATCATATCAAAGATTAAATGGTCGGGATCCTCTCAAGAAAGAGGCGCACAATAAGGTCCCATGCGAGCAATCGTGGTTCACTTACCGCTTGTAGAGCGAAAACTGTTGCTTTAGCGACGCCAGCATCATTTGGGCCCACCCATAGTAGGTCCCACTCAACACACTCTCCACAATCATCATCTGCCCCCCGGTGATGTGATGGAGCGCCTGGTTGCCCAGGATACGCAGCACTGCTGCGGCCACTGCGCGGGTCTCTAATCCTAAAGGCTCTAGATCCGTCGGTATCATGCTTGGAGTGGGGAACCGAGTCGACAATGTCGCTCCACAAACTCCATGATATGCCGCCCCCGCAGTAATACTGGCTGCGTGTTTCCCACCATCCCCAGTGGCGGGAGACCCGTCAGGAAATACACATCCTGGATTGTCAGTTCGATCCTGTGCCCCTGCACTACAAAGACCTCATGCTCTGGATCCCAGTAACTGATAATCCGAGCCAAAAAAGGCTCTCCCGCTCTCATCAAAGGGTTCTCCAAAAACTTTAGAACCCCAAACCTGGCCAACACACGACGGACACCCTGATCTGCCTGGATCTCTGCCCGTAATGTACCCAGGTCTCTCTCTCTCCAGTTAACCCATATATCTGCCATATCTGCACCAAAACATCATCTTTGTCAGCATACAGATAGGGAATATCATAACCAAACACAAAAACCCAACTCTCAGCCATAAAACAGCACCAAAACCCCCTCATCTTCCAGGTCACACTTTTCTGCCCAATTTTGGGACAGGTCGCAGTTTTTTCCCTAAAACCTGCTTCCTAGGTCGCACTTTTTGGCCCAAAAAGTGCGACCCGGCCGTAGAGATGAAGGAGGGTCTGTTACTGAGATTTTGGGCCCTAAACTGAACTTTCAATCCATCAAATTGAAAGAGTAAGGTTAGGCCTCTTACCTGCCACGGACGGATCTCAATTCCAACGGTCAGTTTGTCCGCTATGCTTGTCGCAAGATTTAGGGCATTCTCTCCTCTCTACATTCACCACAGCAACACTAGCAAATGAGTGAATTTGGAGGGAAAACTGCCTTATTAAAACAGAACCCTTGTTTCTTCTTTCCCCTGCTGCGACCATACCGTAGCCCCGTTTGACAAACCGTCTACACCGTTGGAAAGCTCTCACCGAGCCCTTAAATGGGTATCTGTTAGTTTTTAGTGATTTGATACTTTACCAGGACACATTTTTTCCAAGAAGGGTCACTTCACCTCTCCTTAAAATCGCATTTCTTCACTTACGACACTTATACTTGGGGCACCATTTTGCCTCCTTACTTATCTTTGTTCATGTCGATTTTCGTCATGAGTTACCATCTTGTACTCATGTTTTCATGGTCCCCCATTAGGCCTTTACTGTGTGGCAGCACCATCGAGTCGCCCTTTTTTAGAGCATCCAAGCGGAGTCATCATCGCATTCATGGAGTCTATCCCGAGTCCCTTTGTCCCCCGCTATAGTCCTCCATCCCTCATTGCTTGGTTTCTCTCTTGTTTCGCACATTATGGCCTTCAGTCCCACTATCCCTTATCCCTGATGATATTGTGTCAGTCATTGCCATGTCATTCATGCCCTTCATGCTCTAGCAAGGGAAGTCGTCCATTCGCTACTCAGTCCCCTCCATTCCACCATCATCATTGGTATTAGTCTATCCGTCACTCTACTATTTTCTCTCGTGCCTTAGTTGAGGATCTCTCATTGCCTCACCTATGGCAGACCTCCTTCTGTCGACATCAGCTCCTTCATTCCAGAAGACAGGTCTAGAGGGCGGTATACCTTGGTTCCAGCTTCCACTCTTGTTCGGTGCCTCGGATCAGGCAAAGGGATCTCTCATTTCCCTTTGACTTGATTGTTTCTCCACTTCAGCTCCTTTCAGCACGATCGAGATATGTATGCTTGATGGTTCATTGGTGCAGCAGCTGCCTTTGATCATTCCCGGGTGTGTGTGAGATGTCACAACCCTCATGAGGGGGTGGCCCTGCAGGTAGCCCCCCACATGCCCGGATGACCTCTTCCGTACAGCCTTCAATGCAGCTCCATATATTTGATGATGTCAGCCTTAGCCGCTTGCAGCACCTCTTTGATTTGCATGTATCAGTCAGATCTTGTGAGCCCTTCCCCGTGTATAGGGGGCATTTGGGTTGTATTTGTATCTCATGTACTCAGATATTATTGTATAAGTCTTGGCTGTTATCCCAGGCACAGAATGTATGTGGGATTCCTCATTGTATTATTATCTGGCTCATGTTTATGCCGGTTGTACTTTATGGTTCGGTCCCTTGATTACTGGACACACTATTCTTTTGTACTTTGTCTCGGCGGGCATAGGTATGCCTCCCCCATCACCTTTAGCACAGGTACCCTCTCATAAAAAGAGACTTGTTGCACCTGCGAGTCTCGTCTCCTCAGGGTCTAGTTCTTCCGCACACGCATCTACCTTACATTTCTCTCTCTTACTTCCCTCTTGATGTCTGGTGATTGAGTTCTTACAAAGTACTTCGGTCATACGATTTTCTCCTAACACTCGCACGCTGGGGGGCAATCTGTTACACCATTTTTTGGTCATCTAACCTATTATCATTAGATGGACCCAAGTACACCATGTAAGACCAATTTTACCCTAAGTAAAATTGCCTTCACTATGTTAAATAACTTAATAAGCCACATTTATTAGGTTGTTTATGGTCCAAACAGGAAACCCCAAAAGGAAATATTAAACAAACCTATATTTGTTTGATTTTCCTCATGGAATAATTAATTAAACCATAATTTAATTATTATTTTCTAGGAATAATTATTTAAATCCTATTTAGATAATATTCCTTGTTAAATATGACCAAATCACCCACAAATAATTAAATAAATCATTATTTATTTAATTATCCTTCAACCACTTCCTTAAAAAGATAAATAAATCATTTATTTATTTATGATTAACAAATAAATGGATTTGACCCAAGTCAAATACTTTTTCCCTCCAACAAATATAATAAAATATTCCATAAAAGGTGGATCTAGATTTGGTTAACATTATTTTAATCATGCATCAAGATCTAGAATGACCCAATATTTTGTTATAAATAGGAGGGTTTTTCCTACCATTCTTCACCTTTTGTTGCCTATTAGATCACTCTGGATCTATACACTTGGTCACATTTTTCTACATTATTTGCTGTGTGAGCTCCCTTTGAGTTCTATCTTTGTCCGGGTTTTCTACACCAACAAGAGAGAGAGATTCTAGATCTGAAGTGCTGAGGACTTCCAAGAACCCATCCCATTGAGGAGAATTGGAAACATCTTCTTGTTTTCCTCCCAGGTGCCCTTAATACAAAAAATTCTTTCAAAAATTGTTCTTGTCTTGTCTATTGGATATATGGAGCATACCCTTCCTTTTTAATCGCTTTATGCTCCTTTCTATGCATAGATCTGGTTTTTTGCAGCTCTTGTCTTGATCAACTAACTACAGATCTGAAGATATTGGCAGCCACTTTTGATGTTAGGGCTATTGGTTATGCGTAGCTAAAGTGGTCTTTTTTCATACGCTTCGACAAAGGATTCATACTAACAGGAAGGCATACTGTGGGAATGCCATTGTGGAGTTACGGGAGGACATGTCGGAGCAAAACCAACGGCGAGGAAAATACTGCAGACAAGCTTATTGTAGCTGATAGTACACATGGACAGTAAGGAATTTGTAAAAAAATGCGATGTGTGCTAGAGGACGGGACTTCCATCACACAGAGACGAGCTACCTCTTCACCCTGTAAAAGCATTGCAACCATTTGAGAAGTGGGTCGTTGATTTCATAGGACCGATTGCACCTATTGCAAGACACTCACAGGTCAGGTACATCATAACCACAACAGACTGCTTGACCAGGTGGGCGAAGGCGATACCAGTGAAGGAATTCACAGCCAAAAAAGTAGTACGATTCATATTTGAGAATATTATCAGAATATCTGGTTGCCCAAGGAGTCTGAATAGCAATCAAGGTACGCATTTTATCAATGCAACGATTAGATCTCTACTAGAAAATTTCATGGTACAACATCATAAAATCAGTTCGTACCATCCACAAGCAAATGGTACAGTAGAAGAATTTAATAAAATCTTGGTAAAGGGCCTAACGAAGATTCGCAACGTTGATCGAGATGACTGGGATGAACGTATACCAGCAACGTTGTGGGCGTACAAAACAATTGTCAAAATACTGACCAACCAGACCCCGTTCCAACTGGTGTATGGGAGGGAAGCAGTGGTATAGGAAAAATTTGTCATACTGAGCCTGCTAATCACATCATCACTACACCTATCAGAGGAATATTCATTAAAAGAGTGATTTTGAGAGCTATAAGAATTGGAAGAGGACAGGTTTCTAGCAGAGTTCCACCAGACTGTCTAGAAAGACAGACAAAAAGCTTGGCACGACCGCCATATTAATCACAAAACGTTTACAGTCGGAGGAAAAGTTTTACTATATGACAACAAGTTCCAAAATTTCCTAGGTAAACTAAGAATGCACTGGCTAGGACTATACCATGTGATTGAAGTCCGAGATTCAGGAGCAGTTCAGCTAGCACAACTGGACGAACAGGTATTACCAGGATGGGTGAACGGCGCACACCTGAAGCCCTATCACAAGTAAGTTATATTATTTCATTTTTAAATAACTCTCGCAACCGAGAGGATTCAGTTGGGTAGATTATAGTAGGTAGATTCAATAACTCTCTCGCAACCGAGAAGAGAATAGATATGAGTGAAAATAAAGCAAAATTGCAGTAACAAAAGAAACTCACAGTTGTGATGTGGAGACCGCATCGCAACCAATTGTGGTCAGGGGGAGGGTGGTGTCCAGCGTGTCATCCATGTCATAGAGCCAAACGTGTCGAATATCATTCCATCATCGTGACCCATCATTCCCATGCCAGTTCTTAGGATTACCGAGATTTGAGAAGTAATTGCTATAATTAGTATCGTCCATATCGCAAAAAAAATTCCATATTAGGCCATAATCATTACCCATCACGTCTGTCCAAATCCCGAAGCCACATTCAGCCATGTCAGAACCCACCTCATTGTTGTAACTAATCACATGATTATAGTCACAGGGGAAGCAAAAATAGACCTTATAAACAGCCTAACGATCAAATTTTCCTGTTATCTGATAGCAAGCAAAACCATGAGGCATATACAAAGGGTGAGTGTACACTTGATACCATCTCAGTCATGGAGCACTGCCTCTAGGGGACAAAATTGAATTGGTGTTCGTTTCTATTGAACGAATTATTTGAAGCCTGTGAGGATAACTACAAAAGAGCCACTGGGTTCATTTACGATTACCTTATCATGGCATTTTCTATGTAGAAATGGACTTTCCCGGGAGTCAGACAGCCCGTGGAACTCACAAGAGGTCAGCCATTGGCGATGAAATTTACACCCTGGAAGTTATCAGGAGACCCCAGCACCAAGGAAGTGAATGAAGAAGCATTCGCATTCCAGTACAGGTAGATGGTGGACATAGTGGTGAGACAGCACAAAGTCCCAAAGAGTTTGCTGGATAATTATTCAGCGCAGATATGGTTTGGAGTCATCCACAAGCAAACCTACATCTGACCCACCTGCATGGTGAAAAAAACATTCAAAATGAGGTCGTTGAAGTTAAAAATTGATGATATTTCATTCCACACCGAAGTATGTTCCTGGCCAGGGGTGGAAATGGAGGTTAGAAGGTTTATCACTATTCATTCGATGGAATGTTGCCAAATCCACTACCAGGAGAAAAGGCGGATGAAAAACTGAACAAAGTGTCTCGACTACAACTGACACCCATAATTGAGGAGTTGAACACGAAGGTACAAGGCTTTAATCGGTTAATGCAGACTCTAACCAGTGCTTCTCCACTATTTCCTACTTTTTCAAAATTTCAGGCCTCCAATTCTGCATCTTCTTCCATAGTTTCACCCATAGTCACGACCCTACCATCCAGCTTTTTTAATCCACCACCGGTACCACCACAGTTCCAATCAAAAATAATAAAGCACCTAAGCCACCCATAGCTACACCAAGGGCCAAGAAGGCAAAGGTTATAATGTCTAGCCAGGTCGTTGATCTCACCGGGGAGGATCAAACGCAACCATTGTATACGGGAGCCCCAATTCAGGAGGAGCCAGAGATGGCCCCCTAGGTAACTCCTAATATACCTATGTTCAACCCCTACTCATTTTTAAATATTCGTACATATCTGCCTCACACTCGCCATTCATCGCCTCACACATCATTCACTTCCAAATACCATTCAACCCGAACTCCATCCACTTCAGTAACCATTTCAGACCCGGTCAGAGAAAAAGGGAAAACAAATGGTGATCGAAAAGGAGAGGTTAACTCCAGTACAGCATTGATAACTGAGGTTAACCAACCCTTGGTTGAATAGAGCAATTTTCAAGACCTTTTAAGTCGAGGTGGATCCTTCACTGAAGATACAACACCCTCGCCCAAGGAGTTGAACCTGTTCCAAGATGTAAACTTGATACTACAACAGATTCAGCCTACTCCAAGCATGGGTAACCCAAGCACTCCGCCGCCACAACAGACCCAGTCGACATCACCACAGTAGCACTCAGCTAAGTCAATATCCACGGTCAGCTGCTCAGGGAGAGACCGCCGAACCAAGATTTTTTAGGGGCAAAGAGTATACAGACCTGGGGAACAACACAACTATACAGTTTCATTCAGCGTGCAGCCTAACAAGCCGAAGGGCTCCACACCGACCTCGAGAAGAGGTTTGATCAGCAACAGCTGCAGATTATTACGCTTACTGAAGAGCACGATTAGTTGAGAGTAGAAAAAGATAACTTGCAGGAACAATTAGAGAAGGTGACAGATGTTTTCAGGGATCTCTAGCCAACCATAATGTCTCATTGACCAGACACCGAGTGACATATCGGCTGGTACCCTGGTCGAACAGTCCATTCATGTCACAGTAGCATGTTCGAGTCTTAGCAGGGAGAATCAAGAGCTGAAGGCAGTGCTAGCGACCAGGCTGGCGCTGCCAGACCCTACTGTCATATACACATAGAAGGTAACAGAGAAGTAGAAACAAGTAACCTAGATGCAAGAAACCCTGGGCACCACGGTGAAGGAAGCCTACAACCTTCTCAAACATTTTCATGAGTATTTGAACTTGTTTCTATCAAGGCATAGCTGATCTTGGCACAACTGCAGCAAGTCTCAAAAGAAATACAGGAGGCCACAGACCCCGATGGCCTGAACCATTTGTATAACTAGGCAGAGGAGATAGAGACTAAGATACAGAGGATTGAAGAACAATCAGTAGCTACAAAATAGGTCCTCCGAGAATTGAGACAACCAGCGAAGCTTACTACACAAAAAATACAGCAAATGGCCGCTAAGGCCAAGATCAAAATTGGGAAAGTATTTAGCAAGCTGTCGGCCATTTCGGGAGAAAAATAAATGAAACAAATAACCACAGAAATGGACCTCCTCATGAAGGGATGGCAACAGGCCATTGCCAACTTTTCCAAACTCAGGTCATCAGTGTTGACAAAGGTCCCCAAGTTGGGGCCCTTGTTTGGACAAGGAGAGGAAAAGGAGAAGGCAGGGCCAGCCACGGAGGCAAGCGGACCGATGGAGACCGAGGCAGCGGAAAAGGATTGACTCAGGACGAGTCAATAGCATGTGGTCAAGGCTTGTTGGGGACATTATTTTGAAAATAAAATGGTTTTTTAGTCGCAGATAACAGGTGGCAGAACCCAACCACGATAGATAGAGAGTTGTCACAGTTGCGAAGAGCTGAAGAGAAGGTGGCGCCGCTGTTGTGAAAACCAGCACAGATGGCAGAAGGGAGCGACAAGAAAAAACAGTGGAGCTACCAAAGATCAGGGAGATGCATCAAACAACAGTGGAAAAGAAGGGAAAACTGACAGTCGCGTTGGCAAAGGAACAAATAGGCAGTCAGCCAGCCTAGTCGGGAGGTGGATGCAGTGCGGAGCAAAGGAAGAGAGTCATAGGAGAGCTCTTTTCACTCTGGTCATTCTGTTCATTCTATTCACTCTGTCCATTCTGTCTATTCTATGTGATGATATTGTAATCAGCCCTTCCAGGATCGCTCTGAGGAGCAATGTAACTATCCACTATTGTTAATGCAATATACTCTTATCTGGGTTTGATGTCTTGAGTTTTGTAATGTGTATCTGGTTAAGATGAATGTATTGGTCACTTTAAATTTTTTTTTTTCATCTTGAATATGTTCATGAGTAGCATCATGCGCAAAGAAGTTAAACCTGTTTGGAGTATGTAGTTCTATCTATTTTATTTTGTAGTTGTGATTGGGCAATATCTGATATGTTCCTAACTTTAATAAGGTCACGGCACGCCTCGGGTGAGACTCTATGCTCTTCGAAGTGGAGTTAAAATGTCAGCGTTGTGCTGGAATACTACAAAAACCTTGTTGGCTTCCATCTTGAACCTGGGTCTTGCTCAGAGACCTTCTTTCTCGCCAACACTAGCTCCCGAACCATCTTTGCCACAAGAGCCATCAAAGCTCATGTTCCAAAGTGTTTCAAGTTATACTTCACCATTATGTTGTTGTTCAGGGCTGCTAGATTTTTGGCTTTCAAGTTCTTCATTTAGTGTCTGGTTTGACTATTGTGGTAGGCCTAGATCTTTCTCAAGTTCATTTACTTGTTCCTCAATGTCACATTCATTATACAAGATAAATAAGTCAAGTTTTGAATGGATGGAATAAAGAGGGGTGTTGTTTGGCCTATCTTGGATGCTAACCATATATTTCATGTGTGATTCCTGGTACAAGCTCCTTGTTTGGTTAAAGACTGGGATGGTAGCATAAGACATGTCCATTTGGAGATTCCCTTGAAGCTTGGCTCCCCACGATCTAGATAAAAGCATGCCATACTTAGGGGGGAATTTCAGCCACTACAATTTCCATAACTAGGATTTTGGTAGGTATTTGTGTCATATTGACACACAGATCCAGGATTAGAGCCAAACATTTGACTCTACTCGATTCAAAAGAGTACAATTCCTTGTAATATTTTGTTATTTCTAGGCCTAATCTATCCATCACCACCTTGGGCATGAGATCGTGTGAGGCATCGGAGTCTATCATAGCATTATGCAATATTTTTTCATGAATGTTTAAGCTAACATAGAAAATAGGGACAGCTCCTTCTTGATATTTTTCCCTCTACTTTAGGCCCAAACAACAGCTCTGGTTTGTCATCAGTTAATTTCAAAGTGTCAGTGTCATTTCCTATGTTCAAAGCTTTTAACATTTGGGACCTGTCTACATCCTGAGTTACTAGTTCAACAAGGGGTATGCTTTTTTTTATTTTGGAAATATCACCCTCAAAACTGAAAGGCACTAGTGTTTTTGGTATATTTAAATCAGTTTTGTCACACATAACCTTTTCAGCCATTTTGATTTGCTAAGTTTTATTAGGAATGTTATTAGAGCAGTTTTACCAGGGCCACTAGTTGATGTACTAGGGCAGCTTGGGTCACCATTTGATTGGTTGTTTTTGTCTTTGTTCGGATTAGATTTCTTAGCCATGGTTTTTGTGTTCTTTGGTATCTTCTTCATTATGTTTACATGGGTCTTTTCAACAACAGTTTCTTGTTTGTTTGTTTTGGAGGCCTCTTGGTTTCTCTTACTCCTAAGATCATATTGCCTATGGACCTCCATTATGGAATTTTCAAATCCTAATTTATATTCTTTATAATTCTCATAGTTTTTTTTATCATTTTGGTTTGAGGAAAATTGCCCTTGTTCTTCTTCTGTGAGAAAAACATCACCCTCATTGTTAGAGCCTATCAAATTTACATTATTTTCTTCTGGTTGTTCAGTCTCTCTTTCCTCCTCATCCACATAATTGTCTTGGAAAGAAGGCCTAATCTTTTGGTCATTTTCCCTTTGTCTAATTTGAGGTGGTTCTCTTTTGAAGTTCTAATTTCTATTTATGTTTTGGGAATTGGTTGATTTTCCCTAGGAGGTGCTCTCTCATTCAATTTTATCCTCTCCATCATTCTTTCCATTACTCTCACTAGATTGTCAATCTTGGCATCATATGTGGAGACCATGGTTTCATCTTTGTATGTGACTTTCTTTTCTGACCTCATATTAGCCCTTTTCTCAATCAGATTGGCCTCTACACTCACAGCTCCCCTTTGCATGTCTTCTAAGTTTACGGGGTCTCTCTCTCTCAATCGGTAGGTCATGTCTGGATCAAAGCCTTCTAGAAATTTCACTAGTGCTAGGCCTTGTGGGGGTTTCATGTGAGGTGGGAGGGCATTGTACACACTATTGAACCTAGTGCAATAGTCTTGGATGCTCTCCCTGACATTTCTCTTAAGGTTTTTATATTCTGAGAGGATTTGTAGAGGGTTTTTCTTAATTTCCCACTTGTTTATGAATGTCTGGTAAAGGGAAGGGAGATCATGTATGCTATTAGGAGTCAAGATTTTGAACCACTTCTTGGCTTCTCCTCCTAATATGTGGGCAAACATCCTCATTTTAATGGTCTCCTCTTCTATTTCCTGATAGTCAAGGGCATCATTCATCCTATCTACATGATGTTGGGCAGTGGTAGATTCAGCTCCGGTAAAGTGAGGGATTTTTTATTAGTGGTATTGAGGCATGGGCACTAAAGGTTGGCGTAAAACTAACGGGGAAAACCATGCTGCCATGATGGGAGCTAATGGAATCCAAGGATGATTTACAAGGGGAGGGTTTGTGAGAGGGGGTTTAGGATGAAGTGGAGTGGTTTTCACAATGGTGGTATGAATGGGTGTGGTGGAATTACTTGGACCAACAAACTAATTTTGAGCAAACTTGAAATGAAAAGAGCCAAAGTGATGGAGAAGCTGAAAATTAGGAGGAGTGGAAGGAGAGGCTTCTCTGCTAGGACTCTACTGCAAATCTATGGGCTCAAGGTTAGTCTAGTCAATCCCACTTTATGACTTATTTCGGAAAATGTTTCTTGCATGGTGTAAGTCAAACTAGGGATCTTGCAAGGTTGTGAGATGTTCAGGGACAGAACTTTCTCTATGAATGGTTCTAATAGTAGTTGAATCTTTAGTTCTAGAAGTTTTCCACAAAATATTTTCTGGGTCATCAACTATGGTAGGAGGGTTTGGGTCCGGGTGAGATCTGGTGCTGACCATTTGCGAAACCAGATTTTAAACTCAATAATGCAGAGAGGCTGAAAGTTTATGATTTTTTTTGGAAGGCAGAACTCTCTTAATGTTTGTTGAACTCACATAGTGTGTTACTGGGCATATAAACTGCTTAGGGCTGATTTGACACAATCCTAGGGAAGTCTACGAGAACTAGTAAAGTTAGTAGGCCTACTGGAGGCTAGTGGAGTCGCCAAGTGGATGTTTTTTATTGTTTTGAAGATAAGTATTTGTGGTCCATGACCAACAATTTACAAAAACCAATCTAGAGATGTTTTGGGGTTTTTTGAGTTCCTTTATGTAGCCCTAAGGTTTTAATGAGTGTCCTCCATTTGATTCATCATTTTTCTAGGATGGTGAAACAATTAAATTATACTCTCGGCTAACACTTAAGCTTTCTAAGTTTGACAGGGATTTGAGAGTTCCTAAGGCATACTTAGGATGTCACTGACTTGAGTCCCACCGTTATCGCCATTATGTTATGTCCCCATAATTTTTTAGATTGGTGAGAATAAATGAATAGGGGTAACATCAGACCAGTCTTTGGAGTCCTAGTGCCTATCTTTCCTGGACTCAAAGAGGGCTCTCTCTATTTTGTGCAAAGGATGTGAACTTTTTTTCTTTTAGGGTTTGATTTTAGGCTAGTTGTTAATTTTATGGTTTTTTTGTTTATTTGCATTGGGTAGGTGATCAAGTAGAATATAAGGAGTGGAATATTTTCAAGTCATTGGGATATGGAGTCTATAAAAGGTCATGGAAATTTCAACAGTGAATCAGGGTGCATCACAGGGAAAATCTAACATGGTCAAAAGGATCTTCGAGGTTTGGGTGAGATGAAATGAACATCAAGTTTGTGAAAATAGTAGGTGAAAAGGGGCAGTTAAGAATCCTTGAACAAATACCTTTAAAAAATAAAGGTCTTTAACACTACTTAGCATAAAGAAGTAATCATAAGATAGGGAAAACCAATAACTCTTTGATTATACTCAAGAAAATAAGCATTTAGGAAAAATAATTCAGTGAACTATAGAAGGTAAGAAACTTGTATAACTTCTAGTGATTCCACCTTCAAGATTAGAAAACATTTAAGATAGACATAGAACATAGATCAAAGAAGAGGGAACTCCTAAACATCATTGATCAGAGCTATAAATACCTCCAAGGCAACCTTTCAAGAATGGACAAAGGGCATGATCAAAATATAAACCTCTTTGACTAAACCTAATCAATGATACTTCAAAGAAAGATCTTATGAAAAATATGTTGAGATTCAACAAGATGATGAGCTTAGTGAAAATATTCGCCTACACTAAGTGGGCCCGCAGACTATTTTTGGTGCAAAGTCTATTTTTAGAATATTTCTATTTTTAGACATGTCGTTCATATTCTATGAGTTGCAGGATGCTATTTGTGGATGGTTGGTCAAGTTGGAAAAATAGATGGACTTCTATTTTTAGACATATTGGGCGGAATCTATTTTTAGATTGCCAGTCTAAAAATAGATATGTCGAATATTATTAGCTCTTAATAATATTTGAACTCTAAACATTATCTTATTCTCTTGGAGCACTTCAGTTAAGTGCACAGATGTGGCACAACAACTGGCAGAAGGAATTACGCTATTCCTGAGGGTTTACTGGAGGTAATGCATGAGGACTTCAGTTAGAACTCATGTGACCCAGTTTGGTGGAGTTATAGAAGTAATTGATGGAGTTGTGTTCAGTTTAACTCAGTTAGACTCAGTTGAGCTAGTTGTATCTAGTCTAACTGATTGATACACTAGTAAGAGTGGTGTGAATTAATTAGTTAATTAATTCACTAAATAATAACTCATTAATAAACTGAAGAATACATCAGTTAACTACAATGCATGGCAAGCCAAGGAGACCAAAGGAGAGATATGTGAAAGAGAAAGTGTACAATCACAGATCGTAGTGATGCATTGATTGCATCCAACACTCAGTGGAGATGCCAATGAGGATTGTGTGAGCAAGGCTGGAGCAATTTGAGTTCATTCAGAGCCATTCTTCAGCAGGGATTGCGCAGTAGAGGCAGGCTAGTAGGTGGCAAATATTGGTGCATAGCTTTGCAAGATCAGGCCTGATTAGTGTGTAGTGATTGTATTGTACTGAGAGCTTGATATGATCAGCTTTGTATGAGGATTATTACATGATCTCTATGACATATATTATATACAGATAGTTGGGGTTTCCAGCTTCAGGATTTCCCATTAAACAATTGTGTTAATGTGTGTGAACTTTTATTGTTTCATGTGTGCATTGCAATCTTGATTTAATTTCTGCAAATGATCAATGGTGGAATATGTTAGCCACCCTATAAAATTTTTGCATAGAAAATAGGTGGCTAAATGGTTTCTAAGTCTTCAAGAGGAACATTTTCCTTGAAAACCTATCACTCTTGAAAGCCTTCATGTGTTTTGTCCTCTGAAGAAATCCTCAATGTTGTATCCATCAAAAAGCCTCACTATTTGTAAAAGAAAAAAGCTTCAAAAAAGGCTTCCATTTGCCCTATTTCATCTCCTCCATTTCACATCCTCATCCCCTCATAAAATCCCTCAAAATTTTCCCATTTGACTTTCCAACCCTCTCAAAACCCTGTTTCAACCTCATATTATGCCTGGTCTGATTTAAAAATGCCTTTTTCCCCCTACTAGAACCCCTTCTTTAGCCTAAAAAGCACTGATTTTGGCCTAAATTACCCTTTTTTACACTATATCAGGCTTTAGCCCCTGAGGACTTATATTCTTCTACCCCAGCCTCATACAACCATAAGCCCGCAACCAGATGCTTAGAAATGCTAAACTCCGCTAAAAAACTCCAAAATTCCTTTAAAAAGGCTTAAAAACACATTTTCCCCACTCCATTGAAAGTTAAGCCCCTGAGGGCTTATTTCTCTTTGACCTCTCATTCATGGAACCAAAACTATGATCGAGCACTAAAAACCTTTATAAACCCCTCTGAAGCCTTTTTCCTTTTATTTCACGTCCCCGATATGAAATGTTTAGAACAGATCTGGACCATCGATCTGTATCGATCAATAGCCATCAATTCATCGGGCGCCCATACATTCCCGCCTCCTCTCCTCCTTTCAAAAACACTGCATCCCATCTTTCAATCTGAGTCATCCATTCACATGATCTGATGGTCCATAATGAGCCTGACGGCCCACATCCCCCATCCATGCAGCTTCCCCATCGGGTTCCGTCCACACCATCCGATCAAAGTCATCAGATCTGACGACTGGGAATGGGTTTCGCATAAAATAAGTGTCTAAACGATAATGATTTGAAATCGTGCGATATAGGCGGTTTTTATCGCCATGTGGCGTGCGATGAGTGGAATCGCGCAACTTTGGTTAAAACCATTTCCCACTCCAAACCTAGAGTGAAAACCACTATGGTTTCTTTCTTACCGCCTTTTCCCCCTCCACATTAAGATTTCATGATTAGTCTCGGCCATCCACCGTATTAATCCGACGGCTTATATTTGATCTTACCCCCGCTCGTTCTCCATCTACTTATGCCCCCAAGTGATTCCCTCCACCAATCTCCGCCGTTCATCATGGAAATCCGACGGCCACGTTATAATTTCACCCATATCCATTATCCATTTGTTCACCCTCCCCAGTGACCTTATCGCACAATATGGACCCTAGATTTTCGATGTCATATCCGATCCGACGGTCTGAAATATTCCTCGCACCAAAACTTCATCGAGCCTGTTTTTTGCCATTCTTTCAGAATTTCCACCGTTCCGCCATGATCTCTCTGCCTTTCTTCACTGCATCCAGGATTCCCTTCATCGCACCACCATCCCTTTGATCCTACAGCATATTCCCCTCCACTCCCACAGATTTCTTAACGTGTTTATTGTGTTTTTACAGGATATCAGATAGTAAAAAAATCGCTCTTTGTCTCACGATCACAGACAAGGAAAATAGAGCATAGGAAGACATTTTTAGAGTCAGAGATCGCAGAGGAAGGTGCCTATGATGGTTTAAACGTGATTTTCAGTAGATATTAAGTTTTTAGCCCTCATTCAAAACCTACTACGCCATTGAACCTGCACAGACACCAAAAACAATCAGAGGAGAAGCGGCAAAGTGTATCAGTGACAAATTAAAGGATTAAAAGTGTATTATTGAAGATTAAATGTTATAATCCAATGTTTAAAGGAGTTAAAGACACAGTGAAGACCGGAAAAGAAGACCAAGGCCTAATTCAGCCTAAAACACAGAATCAAAGCAAATTAAAGGTGTTTTAGGATAAAGACAAGGAAATTTAGCAGTCTGAGAAGCCTCCACCGCCACTTCAGAGGCCAATTGAACCCTCTCCAGCACCAAAAGCCAACCCTCTCCAGCTACCAAAAGACACCTGCAACCTCACAGAAATCAAATAAGGCCTAGTTATTGCAAGAACAATAGATATTTGCCTAAAGACAGCTAAACAATTAATACAAACCAAGAGAACTTATTTCTAATTGTCAGCAAAGTGATTTTAAAGATAAAAAAATAGCCCATAAGTCAATCTTTTCTTCCATTAAGCCTCAAAAGCAGAAACAGACTTATGAAGAAGAGTTATAGGAAGAGTGCATTCCTGCCTTATGCCTTGTATGGTTTTCAAGGCTAGGAATTGCATTGATTATGGAATTAATGATACTTGAACCCTAGAAACTCTCCCACTTCCTGATTTTCTTATAAATTATCTTTGAGGAGCACATTGTAATGGTTGGTCTCTGGATATCTGATTGCATGTTAATATTTTTCTTAAGCTACTGAAGCCTAGTTTGCAATTGAAGATACATAAGTTGAAATGAGAAGTTTGAAGTTGTAGAGACCCGTCGGGCTTGATGATTGTAACTGGTTTGAACATCAAATACAAGCTGATTTATGGGATCTTGGTCTATGTCAATGGTGATGTGTTTTCTTACTGTTAATTGTTATTTTTCTTTGTGTTTTCATTCTATCCACTTTCTCTGATAAATAACAGCAAATACAGAGCTAGGATTTACTCTTAACAGTACCCTACTCTTACTGATAAGCTTTATTTCTATGTTTTCCTCCTTTTAAAGTTTTCTCATGGAATATGTTGAAAGCAAGATAGGTTCAAAGTCCTTACTTTATCTTAAGCTATTATAAGTGTTTTAAATGTTTTCTATTGAAAGAACATCAATGTAGGCTAGTTTCAAAGCACTTACCTGATCTTAGATTACTTTTATGTTTTTCCTTAAGTGCATGCCAAAGAAAGATAGTTTCAAAGTACTTACTTGATCCTAGGCTGCTCTTTGTTCATTATTTGTTTGTTCTCCATTTCCCATCTGTTTCGTTCCATAAAATCAACTTAAAAGAGATCCTTTGACATACATAACTTGCCCATGGATCACTCTTGAACCTTGTTGTCCAATTAAATCCTCTTATGACTCCATAGCCCAATGGATTGAAGCTGCTTTTGCCTATCTTATCAGCTGAATCATCCCTTCACTTGCATACACCTTCACCCTTTATTTGAAATTCCTTCACCTTCATCATGTCCTTTCCAAACCAAAACCAAACAAAAACAAATCCATTCTCTTCATAACTAGCCTAATATCACATCTCAAGCTTTAAATATCACTATTTAAACACACTTATAGAGAGATCCCTCTCTGGATTCAGGAGGGCTAGATCCTAGAATCCCAAAGTGGTTCATATGTAGGCTCTGCAGTTTGTATCTGCCAAACTTGCAAATTACAGAGACCCTAACATTCTGGGGACTCCACTGGGGAATTCTGAGTGAACTTCATCCTAGATACCTTTAGGACCTCAGGAAAACCCCTTGATTCAAAGGCATTTGGTGTGTTAGCCATTTGAGCCACCAGACCTAACATTTTGGTGACTCCACTGGGGACAAGACCACATTAGCTTAAGTTTGGTAGTAAATCACTGTGGTGGACATTAAATCTCCTTCAAGACACTTTAAACCTTCCACCTGGCAACTCCACAGTTCTCGAATGACCAAAAGACTCCATTGGTGATCAGTAGGCCTGCTGATTATCTTTATTTTCACAAGACTCCACTGGGAGACAAGTTTCATTACAACATCATTCATTTTAAACGAAACACATAGGATTAAGCTTCCTTGTTTGAATATAGTTTTCCTCTCAAATACTGTCATATCTTGCCAACCTTCTTCATTGATATTGTTATACATACTGGCTTCAAGAACAATCCATACCAGAGCTTATCCTAATCCAAACCCCCTTGCAATAATGGACAATCCTGAGAGTATTGTTAGGAAGCCTTCTTCATATAGGGATCCCACTATTGTCAGACACATTTATAGAGCTAATTCAGCACCTGAAAACTTTACAGATCTATCAGAGACTCAGTTTGATTTAGACTTACCAAGAAATTCACCAAGAACTAATTCATTCTATAGTTTATATCAGACACACTTTGAGCCTCCAAACTCACCTCCTCATAGTGATCATCATATTGGTGGCAGAGAAACCCCTCCATCCACACCTCTTGATATACATTTCATTCATAACTTGGGTCTCTCTCACCCTAGATCTGCTCAGCATTTTGCTACTAGTCCTAGCATTTCTATTAGTCCTATACCTACTGCTCAAGCCCATCCTTTACCTCCACAAAACATCATCATGCCAGCATGGTATGCTCCCTTGGTGTTACCACAGCCTTTAGCTCCTTTACCCAATGAATATCAATCTAAAATTCCTCATTTCACTGGGAAATAATCCACTACATCTCAACACCATGTAGATAGGATGGAAGATGTCTTTAACTACATGGAAATAGAGGATGAGACAATTAAGATGAGGATCTTCGCTCAGAGTTTAGGAGGAGAAGTGAATAAGTGGTTTAAATGATTACCTCCTAATAGCATCAATGATCTACCCTCCTTGCTTCAAACCTTTATCAAAAAATGGGAAGTCAGAAGCAACCCTCTCCAAATCTTAGCATAATATAAGAATCTTAAAAGAAATCAAGGAGAGAGTGTCCAAGACTACTCTACTAGATTCAAGAGTGTCTACAATTCTCTTCCACCACACATGAAAACTCCCCAAGGGATGGCCTTAGTGAAATACCCTGAAGGCTTTGATGCTGATATGGCCTATCAACTTAGGGAAAGAGATTATAACACATTGGAAGACATGCAAAAAGGATCAGTGAGTGTAGAGGCAAACTTGATTGAAAAAAGAGCTAGGATGAAGGTTGAGAAAAGGGTAACCTATAGGGATGACAACATAGCCTCTTCATCAGATCCAAAATATGATAGTCTGGCCAAAAACATGGAGAGGATGGAAATAATGATGGAGAAATTGGTCATCCAAGCAACTAATCAGAACAGAAACCAAAACCAAAGCCAGAACCAAAACTTTAGGAGAAACAATCCCCCAAATAGACAAAGAGACTCTGATCAACAAGTCATACCTCCATTCCAAGAGAATTTCCTTGATGAGGATGAAGGGATAATAGAAGAATCAGAGGGGAATATCATAAACATGGTGGAAGTAGATGACGAGGATCACACTTTTTCCACAGAAGATAGCCAGACCTCATACTCACATTGGGATGAGGAAAGGTTGCAAACTGAGGACTACAGGTTAGGATTCAAAAATTCCATCATGCAGGTTAAAGAAAAATATGATCTCAGAAGCAAAAAGAACATATATAATCCCAAACCAAAGGCCTCTGAAATCACCATTAAGAAAAGACCTGGAAATACTCCTAAAGTGACTACTGAAAGCAGTAAATCAGTAGCTGAGAACTCTGGTAAAAACAAAGATAAGGACACCCAAACCAGTGACAAATAAATTCAAGAATCTAGCAGCACTAGAATTACAGCTAATTCTCCTGATAAAACAGCTTCAAACATTGTACATAATGAAAATCAGCAAGTTGATCTTGCTAATAAAGCAGTGGCCAACCAAACAAAATTGAACCTTTCAAAGAGTTAGTCTTCTTTCAGTTTGGAAAGTGAGATTGCCAAAATTAAAATTTATGTCCCTCTCGCTGAGTTGGCCACCCAAGATGTATATAAGAGTCAAATTTTGAAAGCTTTAAACTTAGGAGAAAACAGTGACACTGTCAATTTAAATGATGATCAACCAGCTCTCTTGTTTGGCCCAAAAATTGAAGGGAAATTTCACGAAGAGGTAGTTCCTCCTTTCTATGTCAGCCTCAATATCCATGAAAAAATCCTACATAATTCCATGCATGACTCTGGAACTTCACACAACCTGATGCCAAAAGTGATGATGGAAAAGCTAGGCCTAGAGATAACCAGACCTTACAAGGATTTATATTCTTTTGACTCTAGCAGAGTGAAGTGCATTGGCCTAATCAAAGATCTTTGTGTGAATTTGACTCAACTCCTAGCCAAGTGCATGGTCATGGATGTTGTGATAGCTGATTTACCTCCTAAGTATGGCATGTTGCTATTAAGATCATGGGGTGCCAAGCTACAAGGTACCATGCAGATGGATGGGACATATGCCACTATCCCTATCTTTAGCCAGCTTAGAAGACTATATAGAGAAGCACACATGAAATTCATGGTTAGTAGCCCAGAAAAGCCTGAGAATTCCCCTCTTTACTCTGTCCATATAGATCTGAACTCTTTTATCCTGTACAATGATGAATTCATAAATGAGCCAGAGCTAGAAGACAGAAATTCAGACAACCAATTAGAGGCCCCAAATCTAGAAATAATGGTAGTTCTAGATATAGATGAAAATGAGAGAGAAACCTTTGAACAGTGTACTGAAACAAAAAACCGGAGTGAAAAAATCCAAGACTGCAAACAACATATTACCTATCACTCTAAACTCCATGAAAATCCTGAAGAACAAGACACATCACAACATGGTGTAGACCTCAAAATACAACATAATGGTGAACATGGCATTAGGGATGAAGATGATGTTAATCCTACAAACAATCCCTTATGGTGCATGAACTTTTATGGGTCTTGTACTAAAAAGAATACAGGGGCTGGGGTATGGTTGCATAACACTGAAAACAATTACACAGAGAGCCATGCTTTCAAGCTAGACTTTACGTGCACAAACAACGTTGCAGAGTATGAGGCTCTCATCATAGGATTACATCTATTGAAAGAATAGGAGCCAAGAGGATAGTTGTCCAGCGGGACTCAGAATTAGTCATCAAACAACTAAATGGAGAGTATACTGCAAAGCATCCTAGATTAAGGGCATACAGAAACAATGTCATGGATTTTCTGAAAACATTTGTAGAGTATGAGATGATGTTTGTTCCTAGGAGTCAAAACATAATTGCAAATGGATTGGCCTGCGCTGCTAGTTCATATCAGAAATCACCTAGTGATAAATAGATCATTATTCAAATAAAATACAGACCTGCAGTACCAGATAATGAAAAATATTGGCAGGTCTTTGAGGGCGACAAACAGATAGAAGATTTCTTGCTCTGCAGGAATGAATTTGAACTACTTTATTCAGATTCTAAATCTGATGAAAGCTGTTTAGATAAAGAGCCTCCTGATGAAGAAAAACCATCCCCCAACAGAGAAATAAACATGTTAACCAGAGAATTTGAAAAACAGACTGAAGAATACATGAAAACAGATAAGGAAGACATTGAGGTGTTGCAGTCCAAGGAAAAAAACGTACCTAGAGGATTAGCACCCTTAGAGGACCTTTTCGATTTCAATGATGTGGCAAAGAAACCCACTATAGAACACACTGAATCAGATATTGAATAATACAACATAGGCAGCAAGGATAAGCCTAAAATGATTAAATTATCTAAGTCTTTGCCTGCCCATATCAAACAAAAATACATTTATCTATTCAAAGAGTTTGTTGATGTGTTTGCTTGGAGATATGAGGACTCAAAAGCCTATGACACAAAGATTATCCAGCATAAAATCCCCTTGAAAGAAAACCAGAAACCCTTTAGGAAAAAACTGCACCGAATTAACCCAGTACAACTGCCTCTAGTGGAAAAGGAAATCAAGAAAATGTATGAGGCATGAATCAAAGTGCCTGTGAGGTTTTCTGATTGGGTATCCAACCTTGTAGCTGTGAGGAAAAATACAGGAGAAATCAGATTGTGCATTGATTTTAGAAATTTAAACAGAGCTTCCTTAAAAGACAATTACCCTTTACCCAAAATGGAACACATCCTACAAAAGGTAGTTGTCTCAAAATGGATTTCTCTATTATATGGATTTTCAGGGTATAACCAAGTCTTAGTACTCCCATAAGATCAACTCAAGATAGCCTTCACAACTCCTTTGGGCATTTTCATGTATGTGAAAATTCCTTTTGGACTAATGAATGCCAGGGCCACTTTTCAGAGGGCCATGGACATTGCATTCTCAGAGGAAATAGGGCACTTTATTGTAATTTACCTTGATGACATAAAATTTTATTCCAAAACTGATTAAGAGCACCTCAAACATTTGAGAAAAGTCTTTGAGAAATGCAAAAGGTATGGGCTATCTTTAAATCCCAAAAACATAGTGTTTGTCCTACAAAAAGGTAAACTTCTTGGGCATATTATATCAGAAAAAGGGATTAAAATAGATCCAAAAAGAGTTGAGGGAATAATACAGATTAACCACCCAAGGAACATAAAAGAATTGTAGTCCTTCATTGGGAAGATTAACTCTTAAGGAGGTTTATTCCCAACTTAGCGGAGCTTCTTAGAAACATGACTAATATGCTCAAGAAATAAGTGGGATTTAAGTGGACTATAGAAGCCAAAAATTCCTTTGAATTGGTAAAACATGCACTCACCCGAGCACCAGTTCTAATCAGCCCATATTTCAAAAAATATTTCCTCATTTTCTCCTTTGCATTAGAGCATATTGTGGCTACTGTCCTATTGCAGAAAAATCTAGAGAAACAAGAGCAGCCAATAGAATTTTTTAGCAAGGCACTAAGAGATGCACCCTTGAAATACAATATCATGGAAAAATGGGCCTATGCCTTGGTAAAGGCCTTAAAAGACTTCAAGGTGTATATTCTGCATTCTCACATCATTGCTTATGTGCCTAGCATAGTGGTAAAGGATATCTTGTCACAAGATCCAGATGGAAAAAGAGGTAATTGGATTGCAGTAATACTAGAGTATGACTTGGAAATCAAACCCACAAAACTCATTAAAGGTCAGGGCTTAGCTCAATTAATCGCTGAATCTAACCTACAAGCCCTTGACATTAACATGGTAGATGCCTTGGATGAACATGAAGGATTTCCTGCTCCCACTATTGAAGAGAAGTTCCAAAACTCACCTTGGTATGCTGACATCTTGTATGTGCTTACAAATCTTAATGCTCCTGTTGATTTATCAAAGACTAAGGCAAGGTTTTTAAAGTTGAAAGCTAGGAATTATTGCAATTTGAATGAATGTTTATATTGGAAAAATGTTAATGTTTTATTTCTTAAATGTTTTCCTGAAGTTGATGCAGAGAGGATCAAGCATGAATTTCATGAAGGAGAGTGTGGAGGTCATATCTACTGGAAAACCACAGCCAATAAGATCCTTAGAGCTGGCTATTATTGGCCCACCCTCTTCCAATATGTCCATAAAATGATAGTTTCCTGTCACAAGTGCCAAATTTTTTAGGGAAAAAGAAAGCTCCTTCCTTTACCATTACAACCAATCACTGTTGAAGCTCCTTTTCAACAATGGGGCCTAGATTTCATAGGGGAAATTCATCCTGCTTCATCTGCCCAACACAAATGGATTCTCACAGCCACTGACTATTTCACAAAATGGATAGAGGCCATCCCTTCTAGGAATGCCACAGATTCTGTTATCATAAAATTCTTTGAAGACCATATCCTATCTAGATTTGGCTGCCCTAGGAAGATTATTAGTGATAATGCTGCTGCTTTTGTCTCCAAAAAGATGATTTATTTTTGTCACATGTATCAGATTGCTCTTGGTCATTCTACTGCTTATTACTCTCAGGGTAATGGGCTAGAAGAATCATCAGATAAAAGTTTGGTGATCATCATCAAGAAGCTACTTGAAGAGAATAAAAATTCATGGCATAACAAGTTGGTGCATGCTCTATGGGCTGACAGATTAACAACAAAGAAATCCATTGGAATGTCCCCATATCAATTAGTCTATGGAGCAGATACAGTGTTCCCTACTAGCCTAGGGGTACCAGTGATAAAATTAGTCCAAGAAATACAGTCAGAAGAGGACAGCATGGTAAGGAGGATCAATCAAACAATACATCTCCAGTAGACAAGGGAAGAGGTCTACAACAAAGCTCAAAAATTGCAAGAGAACATAAAGAGGTTGTTTGAAAAAAGAAAAAAAGTTTGTGACTTCAAAATTGGAGACAAGGTACTCAAGTGGGACTCTAGAAGAGAGGATAAGGGTAAGCATGGAAAATATGACAGTTTTTGGCAAGGTCCTTACATTATTCGGTCCACCATTGGTCCAAATGCATTCTTCCTGCAAGATTTCGATGGTATAGATCTGTTTTGGGGTCCTATCAATGGCAGGATGCTCAAACATTACTACTGCTAAAATTCAGAGTTTAAATTTTTCACTTCCATTGTAAATACCATTGCTTTGTTCAGTTTCACAAAAAAAGAAAAAAAAATGAAAGAAAGGTTCAGACAAGCTCAAAACTTGAACCTCTGAAGTCCCAAAGAATGGCTCAAATCAGCTCAAAACCTTAGCCAAAGAAAGAGAAAGCTGGTTCTAATATGCTCAAAACCTGAACCAGCAAAGAAAGAAGAAGAATCAACTCTAACAAACTCAAAACCAGAGTTAAATTGAAGAAGAGAAGTGACTCTAACAAACTCAAAATCTGAGTCACAAAGAAAGAATATGGATCAGCTCTAACAAGCCCAAAACCAGAGATGAAATGAAGAAAAAAAAGTGACTCTAACCAGCTCAAAATCTAAGTCACAAGAGAAAGAAGGATGCTCTAAAAGTTTCACGAATTCCAGCCTTCACAATTTTGTTTTTCCTACAAATTTCAGTTCATGTGCAGTTGTCTTTATGCCATGGACCCACAGCAAACCAGAGAGTCTAATCCTGGTTTGACTATTTTTAAATTTTTGTTTTAGAATGTAGAGAAAGAAATCTACTAGACAGTTTAATCCTAGCAGATATTAGTATAGGTAGAGAAACTATGAGGCCAACTGTCTAATCTGGTCTCATGGAGCAATAAGGGTGGAATTATATTAGTGTTTTCTGCTTTCAATAAATAAATAAATAAATAAAAAATGATGTAAAAGGTCTGCAAGTCTAAATGCACCTTGAAGAAAAAATGTTAGGACAGTAGGATGGGTAGGTAGATTTTTTGGGAGAATATTACTGGTGATATGATATTTTCATGATTTGTAGTAGCTGATAAAAGAAGAAAAGGATGGTCAAAGATCAGGCATCTGGCCTACTTCCAAAGAATTAAATCTACAGTTATTGACATCTTCAAGAAGATGTCATCCCCATGTGGAGCCACTGTTAGCCACCTATAAAATTTTGGCATAGAAAACAGGTGGCTAAATGGTTTCTAAGTCTTCAAGAGGAACATTTTCCTTGAAAACCTATCACTCTTGAAAGCCTTCATGTGTTTTTTCCTCTGAAAAAATCCTCAATGTTGTATCCATCAAAAAGCCTCAATGTTTGTAAAAGAAAAAAGCTTCAAAAAAGGCTTCCATTTTCCCTATTTCATCTCCTCCATTTCACATCCTCATCCCCTCATAAAATCCCTCAAAATTTCCCCTTTTGACTTTCCAACCCTCTCAAAACCCTGTTTCAACCTCATATTATGCCTGGTCTGATTTAAAAATGCCTTTTTCCCCCTACCGGAACCCCTTCTTTAGCCTAAAAAGCACTAATTTTGGCCTAAATTACCCTTTTTTACACTATATCAGGCTTTAGCCCCTGAGGGCTTATATTCTGTTGCCCCAACCTCATACAACCATAAGCCCGCAACCGGGTGCTCAGAAATGCTAAACTCCGCTAAAAAACTCCAAAAATCCTTTAAAAAGGCTTAAAAACACATTTTCCCCACTCCATTGAAAGTTAAGCCCCTGAGGGATTATTTCTCTTTCACCTCTAATTCATGGAACCAAAACTGTGATCGAGCAATAAAAACATTTATAAACCCCTCTCCGAAGCCTTTTTCCTTTTATTTCACGTCCCTGATATGAAATGTTTAGAACAAATCTGGACTGTTGATCTGTATCGATCTATGGCCATCAATTCATCGGGCGCCCATAAATTCCTGCCTCCTCTCCTCCTTTCAAAAACACTGCGTCCCATCTTTCAATTTGAGTCGTCCATTCACATGATCTGACGGTCCATAATGAGCCCGATGGCCCACATCCCCCATCCGTGCAGCTTCCCCATCGGGTTCTGTCCGCACCGTCCGATCAAAGTCATCAAATCCAACGGCTAGGAATGGGTTTCGCGCAAAATGAGTGTTTGAACGATAATGATTTGAAATCGCGCGATATACGTGGTTTTGTATCACGACGTGGCACGCGATGAGTGGAATCGCGTAACTTTGGTTAAAACCATTTCCCACTCTAGACCCAGCCCGAAAACCACTATGGTTTCCATCTTACTGCCTTTTCCCCCTCCGCATTAATATTTCATTATTAGTCTCGGCCATCCATCGTAATAATCCAACGGCTTATATTTGATCTTACCCCCGCTCGTTCTACATCCACTTATGCCCCCAAGTGATTCCCTCCACCAATCTTCGTCGTTCATCATGGAAATCCGACGGCCACATTATAATTTCACCCATATCCATTATCCCTTTGTTCACCCTCCCCAACGACCTTATCACGCAATCTGGACCCTAGATTACTGATGTCAGATCAGATCCGATGGTCCAAAATCTTCCTCGCACCAAAACTTCATCAGGCCTGTTTTTCGCCATTCTTTCACAATTTCCACCATTCCGCCATGATTTCTCTGCCTTTCTTCACTGCATCCACGATTCCCTTCATCGCACCACAATCCCTTTGGTCCTCCACAACATATTACCCTCCACGCCCACGTATTTCCTAACGTGTTTATTGTGTTTTTGCAGGATATCATATAGTAAAAAAATCACTCTCTGTCTCACAATCACAGACAGGGAAAATAGAGCACAGGAAGACATTTTTAGAGTCAAAGATCGCAGAGGAAGGCGCCTGTGATGGTCTAAACATGATTTTCAGTAGAGATTAAGTTATTAGCCCTCATTCAAACCCTGCTGCACCATTGAACCTGCACAGACACCAGAAACAGTCAGAGGAGAAGAGGCAAAGTGTATCAATGACAAATTAAAGGATTAAAAGTGTATTATTGAAGATTAAATGTTATAATCCAATGTTTAAAGGAGTTAAAGACACAGTGAAGACCGGAAAAGAAGACCGAGGCCTAATTCAGCCTAAAACACAGAATCAAAGCAAATTAAAGGTGTTTTAGGATGAATACGAGGAAATTTAGCAGTCCAAGAAGCCTCCACTGCCACTTCAGAGGCCAATTGAACCCTCTCTAGCACCAAAAGCCAACCCTCTCCAGCTACCAAAAGACACCTGTAGCCTCACAAAAATCAAAGAAGGCCTATTTATTGCAAGAACAATAGATATTTGCCTAAAGACAGCTGAACAAATTATACAAACCAAGAGAACTTATTTCTAATTGTCAGCAAAGTGATTTTAAAGATAAAAAACAACCCAGAAGTCAATCTTTTCGTCCATTAAGCCTGAAAAAGTAGAAACAGAGTTATGAAGTAGAGTTATAGGAAGAGTGCATTCCTGCCTTATCCCTTGTATGGTTTTCAAGGCCAGGAATTGCATTGATTATGGAATTAATGATACTTGACCCCTAGAAACTCCCCCACTTCCTTATTTTCTTATAAATTATCTTTGAGGAGCACATTGTAATGGTTGGTCTCTGGATATTTGATTGCATGTTAATGGTTTTCTGAAGCTACTGAAGCCCTGTTTGAAATTGAAGATACATAAGCTTAAATGAGAAGTTTGAAGTTATAGAGACCCACCGGGCTTGATGATTGTAACTGGTTTGAACATCAAATACAAGTTGATTTATGGGATCCTGGTCTATGTCAATGGTGATGTGTTTTCTTACTGTTAATTGTTATTTTTCTTTGTGTTTTCATTCTATCCACTTTCTCTGATAAATAACAGCAAATACAGAGCTAGGATTTACTCTTAACAGTACCCTCCTCTTACTGATAAGATTTATTTCTATGTTTTCCTCCTTTGAAAGTTTTCTCATGGAATATGCTGAAAGCAAGATAGGTTCAAAGTCCTTACTTGATCTTAAGCTATTCTAAGTGTTTTAAATGTTTTCTATTGAAAGTACATCAATGTAGGCTAGTTTCAAAGCACTTACCTGATCTTAGATTACTTTTATGTTTTTCCTTAAGTGCATGCCAAATCAAGATAGTTTAAAAGTACTTACTTGATCTTAGGCTGCTCTTTGTTCTTCATTTGTTTGTTCTCCATTTCCCATCTGTTTCATTCCATAAAATCAACTTAAAAGAGATCCTTTGACATAGATAACTTGCCCCATGGATCACTCTTGAACCTTGTTGTCCAATTAAATCCTCTTATGACTCCATAACCCAATGGATTTAAGCTTCTTTTGCCTATCTTATCAGCTGAATCATCCCTTCACTTGCATACATCTTCACCCTTTATTTGAACTTTCTTCACCTTCATCATGTCCTTTCCCAACCAAAACCAAACAAAAACAAATCCATGCTCTTCATAACTAGCCTAATATCACATCTCAAGCTTTAAATATCACATCTTTAAACACACTTATAGAGAGATCCCTCTCTAGATTCAGGAGGGCTAGATCCTAGAATCCCAAAGTGGTTCATATGTAGGCTTTGCAGTTTGTATCTACCAAACTTGCAAATTATAGAGACCCTAACAGAATAGATTCTATATTTTTCATGAAGTTAAAATAGTGTGAGATTAGGAGAATCTTGGAAATATAACACATAAGTTATATAATTTCTACATGGAATCAGAGCAGTTGATCATTGGAGCAGATTGCAATTATTGAAGCGGTTGAGTTTTGTGCTGGTGGAATTTGAATTTGTTGTAGTGTTTTCTTGGTGTCGAAGTTGAGCATTCATTGAAATGTCTTTCAATGGATTGCGATTGTAGTATGCCCTTGATGGCAGCTCGAATTTTATTACATGGAAGGATAGGATGGAGGCAGTGCTGGATGATAATGGGTTGAAGCAGTTCATAGATGTTGATATTCCTAAACCTGCTTCTAGCGATGCACCCGCACTTGACGCATGGAAAAAGAAGGTAGAAAAGTGTCGAAGGATTCTGTTGGAAGGTGTGAAGGACCACATTATGTCCAGCCTTCACGATAAAGCCACTCCATTATTAATGTGGAAGGCTTTGACAGACTTGTTCCAAAGCAGAAGTGACCAGAGGAAGTTGGCACTTAAAGACAAGTTTAGAAAAATAAAAATGGAGAAAGGCGATAGTATACCAAAATACCTCACAAAGTTTGTCCACTGCAAGGATGAGTTGGGAAGTGTGGGGGTTACTGTAGATGAAGAGGACTTGGTGAGCTTGGTTCTCCTTAGGCTTCTGAAGAGTTGGCATAGCTACGAGGACTCTGTCAATGGACGGGAGAGACTGCCGGGATGGGAGTGACTTTGATCGGATCTTGTGAAGGAGGAGATAAGGTGGGGTACCAGGGATGGATCTCCATTGAAGAATGAAGATGAATAAAATTGCGCTTTGGCTGCCAAAGCAAGGAAAGGGAAGGGAAAGAAAAATCCTTCTCAATCCGGTGTGAAAGGAAAGAAGCAGGACTTGTCCAAGGTGAAGTGTTTTCACTGTCACCACCACGGACATTTCGCCACTAACTGTCCACAAAAGAAGAATAATAAGCAGGCTGTTGGATCTGCAGCTAGAGAGGCCTTAGCCTCACAGTTTGAGCTGGATTTTTCTTTGATCGCATGCTTGGTTTCAAGTATGATGGGATCGGCGTGGTTTATTGACAATGGTGTGTCTTTCCATATGACCATAGACAAAGATTTGTTTAGTGATCTGGATGAAAAGGATCTTGGAGTGCACATCGAGATGGGTGATGATGGTAGATACAGTGCGACTGGTATCGGGACCATTTCCTTTGAGAGGGATTCTAGTAAACCTTTCATCTTGAAGGATGTCATGCATGTTCTAGGATTGAATAAGAATTTGATCTCTGTGGTGATGTTGGAATACAAGATTTATGATGTTGTTTTTAGCGAGGGAAAAGCCTTCCTGCGCAATAAAACAACTGGTCAAACCAGGAGGATAGGGATTCGAGTTAAGAATATTTATCAATTACAGGTAGATGGCTACGCAGCAATGGAAGGCAAAGTAGAAGGAGTGGTGAGCCGGGAAGAGGGTGAAATGTGGCACAGGAGATTGGGCCATCTTCACCATGGCGCTTTAAAAATTTTGCAGTAGATTTCTACCGGGCTTCCCAAGGGTACGCTTGCGCAGACAGATCAGTGCAAGGGATGTACTTTGGGAAAATTTGTGAAGACCACTTTTCATGAGAAGGATAGTCACGCCATGATGATCCTTGAGAGAATTCACACAGACATGTGTGGACCTTTCTTGGTTGCTTCAACAGTAAAGCATAGCTATTATGTGATATTTTTTGATGACTTTTCTCGTAAGTGCTGGATCTTCTTCATGCAAAAGAAGAGTGAGACATACTCAAAGTTCTGTGAGTTCAAGGCACTGGTTGAGAAAGAGTCGGGGAAGCAGGTGAAAGCTCTAAGGAGCGATAATGGTGGTGAATACATCTCTGGTGAATTCAAAGACTTCTACAGCAAAGAATGAATTCGAAGAGAACTCATAGCACCTCATAACCCACAGCAAAATGGGGTCGCAGAGAGAAAGAATAGAACAATCGTGGGTGTTGCACGGGTGATGTTGCATGATCGGGGCCTTCCCATACACTTGTGGGCTGAGGCATGCAACACTGTGGTTTATGTGCAAAACTGTTGTCCTCATAGAGTACTTGGCATGAGTACACTCGAAGAGGCTTTTTCTGGTAAGAAGCCTGATATTTCTCATTTGAAGATTTTTGGCTCACCTATTTACATTCATGTGACGAAGGATGCCAGGAAGAAGCTATAGCCGACCGCAGAGGTTGGGATATTTGTGGGGTACACAGAAAAACCCCACAATTATCGTGTGTATTTTCCAGACAGTCGAATGACTGTTATGCAACGAGATATCAAATTTCATGAGGAGAAAGCCATGAAGCTGTCGCTTGAGAGGGAGCTACACTTGCATGCAGATGAGGAGCTACTTGTTCCTAAATATGAGCCTCAGGATTTGGATCAGCCACAAGAGGAGGTTCATGGAGTGGAAGAAACCACTCATGCAGCGCCAAAAATCAGAGGGCAGAAGCACACTACAGAACCTGAGCAACTGAATCTTGATATAGCGCAAAACGTAGGAGCACCTACATCACAGCATAGACAGAGATAGTCACCTAACCAATTTACTGGATACATGGCTCTGATGAGTAAGTGTATCGTGATGGAGCCATCCTCTTTCGAGGAAGTTGTGGAGGATCCTGCATGGGTAGATGCCATGGTGGAAGAGTATGATTCAATTGTCAGAAACAGTGCATGGGAGATTGTCCCGAGGCTGGAAGGGAAATCAGTGGTAGGTTTGAGATAGATCTACAAAGTGAAGCAAGCTGTTGACGGGAGCGTCGAGAAGTATAAGGCAAGATTTGTTGCCTGGGGCTTCTCACAGATCGAAGGGATTGACTATGAAGAAACCTTTGCACCTGTCGCAAGATATTCTTCCATACGGACCATCCTTGTTCTCTCAGCGCAGATGGGGTGGCACATTCATCATATTGATGTGAAGACTGCGTTCCTCAATGAATTCATTGAGGAGGAGGTGTACATTGAGTAGCCTGAAGGATTCAAAATCTTCAGCAGTGAGTCGCATGTGTGCAGGCTCAAAAGAGCGTTGTATAGGCTAAAACAAGCACCTCATGCTTGGTACACACGGATAAACAGTTATCTCACCGGACTTGGTTTCGCCAAGAGTGAGGGGGATCCAAACCTATACCAGATTGTGGTGGAGGGTAAGCTTTTGATCATTGTTCTTTATGTAGATGATTTAATACTAACAGGTGATGAACTATTGATACACTCATGCAAGGAAGATATTGCAAAGGAGTTTGAGATGAAGGACATGGGCCTCCTTCATTATTTCTTGGGATTGGAAATTTGGCAGTGGAAGGGTGGACTGTTGTGTCTCAAGGCAAGTATGCCCAGGAGATACTGGAGAAGTTTCACATGCAAGGCTGCAAGCCTATCGACACTCCTCTTCCTGGTGGTTAAAGGAAAGAGGATGCTACATTGGCAGAGGTAGTGGATGCCACTGTTTATCGACAGTTGGTTGGTTCTCTCATGTATCTAGTCAATACACGACTGGACATATGCTATGTTGTGAACCAGCTTTCACAAGCTAATGTCAAGCCTACCAAGCTCTTTTGGAAGGCAGGCAAGCATGTCCTAAGATATCTCAGGGGCACATCTGGATATGGATTGTGGTACAGACAATCGGATGAGTTGAAGTTGCATGGCTTCACGGATGCAGATTTGGCAGGGAGCCCAACGGACAGAAAGAGCACATCTGGAGGGATTTTTAGTATCGGATCTACAGCAGTTTCTTGGTACAGCAGGAAACAAATATCTGTGGCACTCAGTTCAGCGGAGGCCGAGTACATGGCAGCAAGTTTGGCTTCATGCAAGGCTATATGGATGACAAAGATCCTGGTCCGGTTGTTCGGTTCTCACTTATATCCTACTGTGATATATTGTGATAATTAGAGTTGCATTAAACTCTTGGTTAATCCAGTATTTCATGATAGATCTAAACATATTGACATCCAGTACCATCATATCAAAGATTGTGTGTAGCGGAAGATCATGTTGCTTTCTTACATTCCTATGAAGGATCAGGATACAGATATTCTGATGAAGGCACTCACCAGGAGCAAATTCGAATACAATAGAGACAGGATCGGGGTGGCAGATAATCCCTATCTTGTTGAGAGGGATTTTTGAGATTCAACAAGATGATGAGCTTAGTGAAAAGAGTCACCTTCACTAAGTGGACCCGCGGGCTATTTTTGGTTCAAATTTTATTTTTAGATTATGTCTACTTTTAGACATGTAGATCATATTCTATGAGTTGCAGGATGCTATTTGTGGATGGTTGGTCAAGTTGGAAAAATAGATGGACTTCTATTTTTAGACACATTGGGAAGAATCTATTTTTAGATTTCCAGTCTAAAAATAGATATATCGAATATTATTAGTTCTTAATAATATTTGGACTCTAAAAATTATCTTATTCTCTTAGAGCACTTCAATTAAGTGCATGGATGTGGCACAGCAGCTAATAGAAGGAATTATGCTATTCCTGAGGGTTTACTGGAGCTAATGCATGGAGACTTCAGTTAGAACTCATGTGACAGAGTTTGGTGGAGCTATAGAAGTAGTTGATGGAGTTGTATTTAGTTTAACTCAGTTAGACTCAGTTGAGCTAGTTGTATCTAGTCTAACTGATTGATACACTAGTGAGAGTGGTGTAAATTAATTAACTAAATAATAACTCATTAATCAACTGAAGAATACATCAGTTAACTACAGTGCATGGCAGTTTCAGTGGAGACCAGTGGAGAGATAGGTGAAAGAGCAAGTGTGACTATCAGTTGTGACTATAGTGATGCATTGATTGCATCCAACACTCAGTGGAGATGCCAATGAGGATTGCACAGTGCAAGCTTGGTGAATTCGAGTTCATTCAAAGCCATTATTTAGCAGGGATTGTGCAGTAGAGGCAGGCTAGCAGGTGGCAAAGATCAGTGCATGGATTTGCAATATCGGGCCTGATTAGTGTGTAGCGATTGTATTGTACTGAGAGCTTGATATGATCAACTTTGTATGAGGATTGTTACATGATCTCTATGGCATATATTATATACATATAGTTGGGGTTTTCAGCTTCAGGATTTTCTGTTAAACAATTGTGTTAATGTGTGTCAATTTTTATTGTTTCATGTGTGCATTGAAATCTTGATTTAATTTCCGCAAATGATCAATGGTGGAATAGATTTTGTATTTTTCATGGAGTTAAAATAGTGTGAGATCAGGAGAATCTTGGACATATAACACATAAGTTATATAATTTATACAAAATGTATAAGTAACATCAAACAAGCAGGGCAAACCATAAAACATCTTGGATATCTACTTTATTGAATCACTCATAATATAAACAAGCATAAGTGGGTATAGAGAGAAACTAATAATTTTCTAAACTGACCTAGTAGAAGAAAACATAGAAGCAGTGAAGGACAAACAGAACTAAGGTGCCTCTAAACAACATTTCTTAGCCTAAAAATTTTGTCCTACTGCAATAGAAAGATGAAAAAAATGATAATAAAAGAAAACATGAACTAAATAGGAACACATCACCATTTAACAATGCTCATGTATCCTACAAGAAAGCCTTCTCTAATGTCAAACAATCCAAGTCATTCACAAAAATCAAAGCCAATTTGTCTTCAATCTCCAAGTCTATGTATTACTCTCAATAAGTGAATAACCAACAACCAACCACTACAATGAGTCCTCAATGTTGTATTTAACAAGCAAGGAGGAAAAAAACCCTAATTAGGTCTCTAGAAGCCCATTAGTTAATCATAAATGTCACTTTTTTCCTTTGAGACCTTGTAAGGCCCAAGGCACAAAATATTTGATGCAAAATATCTTCTCGACCATTTTCAGCAAAAAAATTTGACATTTAGGCTCCCAAAAAATTCCAAAATGTTTCCTAGCGTACTTTTTTTATTTTTGTTTCCCAGGGAGCAGAACTAATATTTAAGGGTGTGTTTCGAGGCCAAAAGCACAGCGCCTGCATAGGAAAATTGGTCACCTTGCAGCCAAGTTTTGAAGGCCTTCCCAATGTCAAAATGGGCTCCGTGATGGCTCATTGGAAAGCCTGTCAAGTCTACTTTCTAAAAATTCCATTTTTTTTCTAATTGGACTCCATTAACCTGTTCAAAAATCAAAACTCCCAAGGCTATTGAAAGTGCAATGCCAGCCCTGAAAAAATGGCAGAAATGTGAAAATTGGAATTTTTTTGGGCCTTTTGAGGGACCAAAACTGCTCCAAATGCTCTGAAATTTGGTATGCATGATTTAATTGGGTTTTTGAATCCAAAATGTAAAATTTTCCTCCATTGGATGCCTATAGGAAAGCGTAGCGCCAAGGGTGTTGCGCTTTCGGCCCTTAAAATCGGCAAAAACCAAAAAATTCCCAAATTTTGCAATTACCCTCCTCATGGGGTTTTGGATGCCTCTAGGGAAGAATAAACTAATATTTCAAGGTTTTCTTGGACCTTTTCCTCTCTGAGTGCTTGAATTTCGGCAAGGGCTCATTTGAGCTTGGCCCTTGCAATTCGATTTCTAAATGCATAGTGCTTGGCCATCTTTTTCTGTAGGCCAAGGTCTCTTTGTGTCTTCTTCAAATGCTTGTTTTCATCCTTATAATACTCAATTATATACTTTTCCATGACAATATTCCATTGCACGTCTCTGATCTCTACATCTTTGCTTTGGAGCAAGATGCTTGTAATCCTCTCCTCATCTTCATTTTCATTGTCAAGGTCAATGAATTGGCACTCTTGTTTAATTTGATGCTTGCCTTTCTTATCTCCAACAGTGACCTTATCCTTGCCTTTTTCAAGCTTCTTATCTGAGGTTGATGGCATGGTCCCTTAACTTTTAGAGGCAGTAAACACATTCCTCTTTCCTCTTTGGTATGTGAGAGGGAAAGGCTCAATATTGTTCATCTAAATGCCCTCACCATGAATGACTTCATGACTATTGTTCTCTTCCTCACTAATTTTTTTATCATTCTCATCTTTTTGACTGCTAGGTTGCCCATTATCTCTAATATCAGCCTCACTGTGCTTAATATTACCACTGTTGTCTTTGTTGTTTTGATCAGTGTCAACATCATCATCATCATCATCATTATTTCCACTGTGGGTTTCATTGTCTTCATTGTCTTTATGGTCATTATGAATGTTGTCATGACTGTCACTGCCATTATCAGCCTCACTGATATTTGTTTCACTGATACCTACCTCCATTTATTCCTTTTCACTAATATCTACCTCCTCACTAATTTCTGTATTTTCATTTTTCTCACTGACTTGTGGGTTGTTTCCAACATCATCATCATTTTCTTGGCTACTTTCTTCATCATTTGCCTCATCTTCCTTGTCATCTACCTCTAGGTCTTCAACTTCATCATTGTCCGCTTATTTTCCAACATCATCATTGCCCTTATCACTACTAGGAGCCTCACTGTTTTTACTATCATTTTGGCTCTTAGTTTCACTGCCACCATCATCATCATCTGTTTCTCTGTCACTTCCTTCATTTTTGTCCATACTGTCTTCTGCCTCTTCATCTCCAACATCATCATCACCCTTATCATCATTTTTTTCTTCCATGATGACATCACTACCCTCTGCCTCTTCATTTTCTTCCTTACTGCTTGATTTATCAGTACCTTCTCCTTCTTGGTCACTTGCTTGTTCACTACCACTTCCCTCTTGATCTGATGCATTGGGAGAAGGTGAGGAAGGAGGGTTTTCTTGAGGTGAGGTTATATGGGTAGATGGTGAAGCATGATCAGTAGAAGATGATGGGGGAGTAGGGGGAGTAGGATTAGATGATGAGGTCAAATTTGGTTGAGGATGTTGGAAATGTTGTCATTGATGGCAAAGGAGGTAGCAGATGCAGAGACAGGAACAGTTACAAGGAGACAAAGATAGATAATGGAGGCAGCAAAGAAGAAATGAATATAAAGGAGAAAGGCAAAGGCAGAAGAAGCAAATACGGAGACAGAGCCGTTATCACAGTAGTAGAGGCAGAGGCAGAGTGACAGAAGCGGCAGAGGCAGAGCCACAACTGTCATTACAGAGAAACCACTGTCATTCCAAGAATATGTACATATATATAAATTCCAAGAATCTTTTATACAGTCGGGTGTTACACATAACATAAATTGACTTCCGGACTATATATTCAAATGCTCTGTATTTAGTTGAACAACTCGACTTTTGGTCGATGCTGTGTTTTAAATTGTACATACCTAGATTGTAGTGAGCTCTGCGTCAACAAAACCAAATCTCACTAACCCATGTATAAGAACCAGCGTGAATAGGCTCTGTGGGGATGAGCACTGTAAACATAGCCACAAGGGTTATGAATGGTGGAACTCTGAGTTGGAGGCGGAACCATAGTCAGATGCGCTATGCATAGATAGAGTGAAGTCTAAAGTCTGTGTGAGGTCTATATTTCGGCGTTAAATAGCAAGTGCTCACAGTCTGTGTATGAGAAGTTGGATTCCTATGTTTGCCATATTGGTGTGTGTTTTGTTACGAGGATTCCGTATGGGTGAGACCCTGTAGCAGAGTATTTATAAGAAACGCATAATAAACTTTGTTGAGAATGCAGCAAGATGATGGATCTTAGTGAAATGAAGTCGCCTTCACTAAGTGGGCCCGCAGGCAAATTCTGGCGCAAAGTCTATTTTTAGACTATGTCTATTTTTAGACATACGGAGCATAATTTGGGAATTCTACTTGGAGATTCTTGAAGCATGCGACATGTCGGTAAAAATAGATGAGACCCTAATTTTTAGGACCCAGGCTATTTTTAGACTGATCTCCTAAAAATATGGAAGTCAAATATTATTTACCCTTAATAATATTTTGACTATAAAAAGCAGTTTACTCTCTTGGCGCACTTCAGTTTGAGTCATGGAGGTGGCTCATGCAACTGACACAAGGAATCACGTGGTTCCTAGGGTTTTATGGCATCTTGCATGGTTGGCTTCAGTTAGACTTCAGTGGCAGGAGTTTTGGAGGAGTTAACGGGACATATAGTGGAGTTGTGTTCTGTTTGTTTTAGTTGAACTAGTTGGGATTAGTTAACTAACTAATCAACTAGATATGAGTGGAGTGAATTAAATAATATTTAATTCACTAAATATTAACTCATTAGTCAACTCAAGAACACTTCATTTCACTACAGTGCATGATCAGTTCAGTGGAGACCAGTGGAAGAGGTAGATGAAAGGGTGAGTAAAGCTATCAGTTGGAGGATTAGTTTTGTATGGGATTTGCATTACACTTGGAGGAATTGTCCATGAAAATTGCGCAGTCAAGCCAAGGGGATTCTAACCTTGGATCTCTTCATATACAGGCCATGATTGCGCAATAGAGGCAAGGCAGTCAGCAGTGAGTTTTGAACCCGAGACTTGTTCAAAACTAAGCTAGATTGTGTGTGACTTTATGAGAAAGTACTGAGTACTTGTGAGGAGTATTGTACTTGGGTTACATGATTTCTCCATTACAATATACACAATAGCTGCGGGGTTTTCAGCTATAGGCTTTCCCATACATACTGAGTTAATGTGTGATTGATTTGATGTGAGATTGCTTCTATATTTCCGCATGTGACAATTAATTGTAGAAGAAGGTTATGTGTTATGCATGCAATTCGAAATTGATGTATGATCGGGTTAATCTTCATTGAATAAGTGATTTATTCAGCTAATTTCTTCATGGTATCGGAGCGAGATTAATTGTCGAAGTCTATTACCGTGATTGCAAACTTATTTCCTCGGACAGAGTCTGCATGCGGGCCAGGTAGCCTCCGGAATATTCATCCTTCTTTGTAAGGTGAAAGATCTGGTGAATGCCCTTCGCAGTCAATCTCTGATTTGGAAATAATTTGTTTTCAAGTATAGATCGGAAGCGATAGAGCTTTGAGTTTGGAATTCAAATTTTGCAGAAGGTTGTTCTTCTTGGTGCCGGTGTTGAAAGATGTCTTCTTTCAATGGTTTGCGACTCGAATATGCTCTTGAAGGCAGTTCGAACTATGTTGCATGGAAGGATCGAATGGAAGCAGTGTTAGAAGATAATGGTCTCAAGGAGTTCGTGGATGCGGATGTCCCAAAGCCCACTGATGCAGCTTTGGTCGATGCATGGCAAAAGAAGATCGCGAAATGTCGAAGGATCCTGTTGGAGGGCGTCAAGGATCATATTGTATCCAACCTGCATGGAAAGGCTACTCCATATTTAATGTGGAAAGCTTTGACGGATCTATTCCAGAGTAAGAGCGACCAAAGGAAGCTGGCGCTCAAAGATAAGCTCAGGAACATCAAGATGGAGAAGGGCGACAGTATCGCCCAATACCTCACGAAGTTCACTCAGTGCAGAGATGAGCTGGGAAGTGTGGGGGTGACTGTCGAAGACGAGGACATGGTCGACCTGGCTCTCCTTGGTCTTCCGAAGGCTTGGCACCCATATCAAGATAGTGTCAATGGTCGGGAGAAGCTGCCGGGATGGGAGCGCCTTTGGGCGGATCTCATGCAGGAGGAGATAAGGAGGACTACTTGAGATGGATCTTCATCAAAGGGAGCTGATGAAGAAAACTGCGCTTTGGTGTCCAAAGCAAAGAAGGGGAAGGGTAAGAAAACCTCTCATTCTGGTGCTAAGGGCAAGAAGCAGGATATGGCGAAAGTGAAGTGTTTTCACTGCTATGATCACGGACATTATGCTACCAATTGTCCAAAGAAGAAGAAGAAGAAGCAAGCGGGAAGATCTGCAGATGGAGAAGCTTTGGCTTCACAGTTCGAGCTTGAATTTTCACTGATCGCATGCTTGATTTCAAGTGTGATGGGATCAGTGTGGTTCTTGGACAGTGGTGCGTCATTTCATATGACGGGAGATCGGGATTTGTTCTCAGATCTGGAGGACAAGGATTTGGGTGTGCACATCGAGATGGGCGATGATGGTAGATACAGTGCGACTGGTATCGGTACCGTATCCTTTCAGAGGGAGTCTGGTAAACCCTTTGTCTTAAAGGATGTCATGCATGTACCCGGATTGAAGAAGAACCTGATTTCAGTAGCGATGTTGGAGGATAAGGGTTATGATGTGGTCTTCAGCGAAGGAAAAGCCTTCCTGCGCAGTAAGACTACTGGAGAGACCCGAAAGATAGGGGTTCGAACTCAGAACCTTTATCAGTTGCAGGTAGATGACTGCGCAGCTATGGCATGCAAGGCGGGAGATGTGGTGAGCCGGGATGATGAGGGCAAACTATGGCACAGGAGATTGGGCCATCTTCACCATGGAGCTTTGAAGATTCTGCAGTATATTTCTACTGGACTTCCTAAGGGCACCCTTGCGCAGTCAGATCAGTGCAAGGGGTGTACTTTAGGGAAGTATGTGAAAGCCACCTTTCACGAGAAGGATAGTCGCGCCACGACGATCCTTGAGAGAGTTCACACAGACGTGTGTGGTCCTTTCGCAGTTGCTTCGACAGCAAAGCACAGGTATTATGTGATCTTTGTTGATGATTTCTCTCGAAAGTGCTGGATCTTCTTCATGCAGAAGAAGAGCGATACATTCGCGAAGTTCTGTGAGTTTAAAGCACCGGTCGAGAAGGAGTCGGGGAAGAAGGTGATTGCTCTAAGGAGTGATAACGGTGGTGAATTCATCTCGGCTGAATTCAAGGAGTTCTGCAGCGCAGAAGGGATTCGGAGAGAGCTCATCGTACCCCATAACCCACAGCAGAACGGGGTGGCTGAGCGGAAGAACAGAACGATCGTGGGTGCTGCACAGGCGATGTTGCATGATCAGGGCCTACCCCTTCACTTGTGGGCTGAGGCATGCAATACAACAGTGTATGTGCAGAACCGTTGTCCTCACAAGGTTCTTGGCATGAGTACACCGTAGGAGGCTTATTCTGGCAAGAGGCCTGATATTTCCCATTTGCGGATTTTTGGTTCTCCTGTCTACATGCATGTGACGAAGGATGCGAGAAGGAAGCTGGATCCAACTGCTGAGGTTGGAATATTTGTGGGGTACACCGATACACCTCATAACTATCGGGTGTATGTGCCAGACAGTCGCAAGACTGTTGTGCGACGAGATATAAAATTTCAGGAGGAGAAAGCCATGCAGTGTTCGCTTGAGAGGGAGCTACACTTGCATGCAGATGAGGAGCTGTTAGTTCCTAAGGAGGAGCTTCTGGATGTGGATCAGCCACAAGAGGAGGTTCATGAGGTGGAAGAAACCACCCAGGCAGCGCCAACCATCAGAGGGCGCATGCGCACTACAGAAGCTGAGCGACTGGCTCGGGATGCAGAGAAGGTTGTAGGACCACCTACAGCACAGCGCAGACAGAGACAGCCACCGGATCGGTACACTGGATACATGGCTCTTGTGAGTCAATGTGTTGTGACGGAGCCATCCTCTTTTGAGGAAGCTGTGGAGGAACCCGCATGGGTTGATGCCATGATCTAAGAATATGATTCGATCATCAGGAACAGTGCATGGGAGATTGTCCCAAGACCGGTTGGGAAATCAGTTGTAGGTTCGCGATGGATCTACAAGGTGAAGCAGGCGGCTGACGGGAGGGTGGAGAAGTACAAGGCGAGATTTGTCGCCCGTGGCTTCTCACAGATCGAGGGGATTGACTATGAGGAGACTTTTGCACCTGTCGCAAGGTACTCTTCCACACGGACGATCCTTGCTCTCTCAGCGCAGATGGGGTGGCACATTCATCAGATGGATGTGAAGACTGCGTTCCTCAATGGAGTTATTGAGGAAGAGGTGTACATAGAGCAGCCTGAAGGTTTTGAGATCTTCAGCAGTGAGTCGCATGTGTGCCGACTCAAGAGAGCACCGTATGGGCTGAAGCAAGCACCTCGTGCTTGGTACACTCGGATAGACAGCTACTTCACCGGGCTTGGATTCTCCAAGAGTGAGGCGGATCCAAACCTGTACCAGATTGTGGTGGAGGGGAAGCTGTTGATCATCGTACTGTATGTAGATGATCCGATTTTGACTGGCGACGAGCAGTTGATACTTTCATGCAAGGATGATCTTGCACGAGAGTTTGAGATGAAGGACCTGGGCATCCTTCATTATTTCCTGGGATTGGAGATTTGGCAGCGCAGCGGAGGACTGTTTGTTTCTCAAGGCAAGTATGCCCGGGAGATTCTGGAGAGGTTCAACATGCAAGGCTGCAAGCCTGTTGATACCCCTCTTCCTGGTGGATGGAGGAAGGGAGATGCTACTTCGGAGGAGTTAGTGGATGCCACTGTCTATCGACAGTTGGTGGGGTCGTTGATGTATCTGGTCAATACTCGACCCGATATATGCTATGCAGTTAACCAGCTTTCGCAAGATATGGTTAAGCCTACCAAGCTCTTTTGGAAGGCGGGCAAGCATGTATTGCGCTATATCAGAGGCACATCGGGATATGGTCTATGGTACAGACAGGAGGATGGAGTGAAGCTTTCTGGTTTCACTGATGCAGATTGGGCAGGGAGCCCAACAGACCGGAAGAGCACTTCTCGAGGAGTTTTCAGCATTGGGTCGACAGCAGTTTCCTGGTACAGCAGGAAGCAGAGATCCGTGGCACTCAGTTCAGCAGAGGCCGAGTACATGGCAGCTAGCTTGGCTGCATGCGAGGCTATTTGGATGAGGAAGATCCTCACAGGATTGTTCAGGTTGCATTTGGAGCCTACAGTGATCTACTGTGATAACCAAAGTTGCATTAAACTCTCGGCTAATCCAATATTTAATGATAGGTCCAAACACATCGACATCAGGTACCATCATATCAGAGATTGTGTTCAGCGGAGAATCATGATGCTTTCATATGTTCCCACGGAGGATCAGGATGCCGACATCCTGACGAAGGCGCTCACCAGGAGCAAGTTCGAATTCCATAGAGGCAGGATAGGGGTTGCAGATAATCCATATCTTGCTGAGAGGGAGTGTTGAGAATGCAGAAAGATGATGGAGCTTAGTGAAATGAAGTCGCCTTCACTAAGTGGGCCCGCAGGCAAATTCTGGCGCAAAGTCTATTTTTAGACTATGTCTATTTTTAGACATACGGAGCATAATTTGGGAATTCTACTTGGAGATTCTTGGAGTATGCGACATGTCGGTAAAAATAGATGAGACCCTAATTTTTAGAACCCAGGCTATTTTTAGACTGATCTCCTAAAAATATGGAAGTCAAATATTATTTACCCTTAATAATATTTTGACTATAAACAGCAGTTTACTCTCTTGGCGCACTTCAGTTTGAGTCATGGAGGTGGCTCATGAAACTGACACAAGGAATCACGTGGTTCCTAGGGTTTGATGGCATCTTGCATGGTGGGCTTCAGTTAGACTTCAGTGGCAGGAGTTTTGGAGGAGTTAACGGGACAAGTAGTGGAGTTGTGTTCTGTTTGTTTTAGTTGAACTAGTTGGGATTAGTTAATTAACTAATCAACTAGATATGAGTGGAGTAAATTAAATAATATTTAATTTACTAAATATTAACTCATTAGTCAACTCAAGAACACTTCAGTTCACTACAGTGCATGATCAGTTCAGTGGAGACCAGTGGAAGAGGTAGATGAAAGGGTGAGAAAAGCTATCAGTTGGAGGATCAGTTTTGCATGGGATTTGCATTACACTTGGAGGAATTGTCCATGACAATTGCGCAGTCAAGCCAAGGGGATTCGAACCTTTGATCTCTTCATATACAGGCCATGATTGCGCAATAGAGGCAAGGCAATTGGCGGGGAGTTTTGAACCAGTGACTTGTTCAAAACTAAGCTAGATTGTGTGTGACTTTATGAGAAAGTACTGAGTACTTGTGAGGAGTATTGTACTTTGTTGGTTACATGATTTCTCCATTATAATATACACAATAGCTGCGGGGTTTTCAGCTATAGGCTTTCCCCATACATACTGAGTTAATTTGTGATTGATTTGATGTGAGATTGCTTCTATATTTCCACATGTGACAATTAATTGTAGAAGAAGGTTATGTGTTATGCATGCAATTCGAAATTGATGTATGATCGGGTTAATCTTCATTGAATAAGTGATTTATTCAGCTAATTTCTTCAAACTTCTGTATGAGAATAGGCGGAACCATAGTCGAAACAAAAAATATATATATATATATATATATAATTGAAATGCGATGAATATATATATATAATTGAAATCGTGGAGGACCGAAACCTGGAGCGTAGGGAGAAGTGGAACCAAGAGCTGAATGAATAGTAATGGCGGTTTAAATCAAACGGTGGTATTCATCGCACCACTATTATACGGAAGGCGGTATTCCCGAATTGGCGGCGATTCCATAGGATTGTTAACATGTGGCATAAGCGAGGTTGGAAAACCACCTGTTAAAGTTCGTCCATCGCGCATTATCATTCACGCATGTTGGTCGAGCGAAATCCATCATATTAAATAAGGTAAGGGATCGTGGTAACAACCGTCGGATGGGCGCATGAATTAACAAAGGTGCGGTGCGTGCGGTTGATTTGTCTTTTGGTTATATAGATGGGGCTCGAACCCTAGTACATGGTGATTATTGATATTAACCAAGGTCCGAAGGTATTTTGTATACAGTCGGAATTATATATGCGTGGAAGTTCGGATGGTCAATTAATATGGTTTTAATAATCCAAAGTAGTATGTCGCGCATTATGGTTGAACAGGGAACGGAATACAGGAGAAAATGAAAAAGAGAATGAGGTTAGATGAACTGAAAATGTAATGTGAGTTTCAAACCATTATGTTTAACTCAAATATGAACAGAGAATGTAGACAGGTAGCCCGAGAACAGAAATAATACAGTGAACAGGTGAATAAACACAAGGATAAAAGTATGGGTCTGACAGAGATACACAGAGACTACAGGTTTGACAGGAATATGTACAGGAATGAGTTGGACAAGTGAATAAGCACAGAAAACAAAGAATATGCAGAACAAGTTCTTAACAGTAGCAGGAAAAGACAAATCCAGTAAAGCCAAAATCCAGAAAAGGAGCTGAGTAAAATTGAAATATGTAATTAAAAATGTGAATGTAAATGTTGTAATTAATTTTTTATTGTTTGTGATGCAAAGGCAAGTATCCTAAGGAAAAGATAAAATCCCACTGTAGCATGAAACTTTGTACAAATTATTATGATTTTAAATTGAGTTGGATAAAGAAATGAGGAGGCAGAAGACCAAGGGTATGACCATCCATTTCGAATTCCTTGTGAAATACAAACAGTCATGTGAGAATTTATATATATAATATCAATTCGATAAACTCATTGAGAGAGAGAGAGAGAGAAAATATAGAGAATACAAAATATAGAAGAATAAAGAAGAGAGGATTAAGAGAAGAAGAGCAGAAAGAGAAGCTACAGAACAGAGTTGATATCTGAAGTAAATTAGCAAACATTCAGTTAGATAAATTGAGGAAGTTGGAGCTTCCCTATCAAGTTACAGCTTGATAGCTGTCAGTAGTAGCTGACTGAGGTTGAAGCCTCCTGTAGGTTGGTGCCTGCAGAAAATTGAAGGGATTTAAAAGCCTTGCAAGTTAAGTCATGTAATTGAGGATGGAGCCTCCCGTAGGTTGGTGCTTAAAACAGTTAGTGAGAGGGGAGTTGAGCTTGCCTTTGCATCACAACAATAATAAGATGTGGTTTTCTCCTTTATGGGTTTCCACTTATATCTGGTGTCTCTGTGTATGATATTTATGTATTGATCTGATATGTATCATCTGCTTAATACCTGCTGCTCTCATATTAAGTTTACTGCTATATTATACTAATACTTGCTGCTTACATTCTAAGATTACTCACATGTTAAATTGGATATGAAATGAAGGTGTAAATAAGTTTAATGAAAATTTTTAAGAGATCAGGAATGTGTTAAACTGATTCACCCCCCCCCCTCTCAGTTTAACTAAAGGTTCAACAATTGGTATCAGAGCTGGTTCCTTTTGTATCAGCCTAACAACTAAAAGGAGATCCCAGGCCCTCAAGATGGCTAGTCAAGAGGGAAGCTCAACCAATAAATCACCTTTCTTCGCTGGTGCTAATTACGCCTTCTAGAAAATCAGGATGAGAGCATACATAATTTCTTTAGGATTAGAAGTTTGGGATGCTATGGAATTTGGATACTCCACAAAGTCAACTGATTCAGAGAAAGAAGATAAACAAAACTTTGTAGCTAATGCAAAAGCAATGAATGCAATCTTAAATGGACTATGTGAAGTTGATTTTATCGAAGTAATGCACAGTAAGACTGCCAAAGATATGTGGGATACTCTAGAGAATATCCATGAGGGAAATAAAAGGGTGAAGACTGCCAAACTTCAAGTATATAGAGTCCAGTTTGAAAATTTAAAAATGAATGATGAAGAAGATGTTGGCAGCTTCTTCTTAAAAGTTGCAGAAATTATTAATAATATGAAAGCTCTTGGAAAAACCATGCCAGAAAGTATAATTGTTCAAAATATTCTAAGATCTCTTCCATCCAAATCTAATCCCAAGGTGTCTGCTATAGAAGAAACAGCCGATTGGGAGACCTTGACCATGAACCAACTACTTGGAAATCTAACAACATATGAGATGAGGCTTCCACAGAAGAAACCAAGTACGAGGGAGGCAGCTTTTAAAACAGAAAAGAAGAAAGAAGAAAAAGAAGACATATGCTCTTGCTTTGATGAAGAAGAGGCTAAATTTGTCAAGAAACTGGATAGAGGCTCAGGTAGATACAAAGGTAAACTTCCTTTCAAATTCTTTAATTGTGGAAGAGTTGGACATTATGCAGCTAAGTGTCCTCACAAGAAAGTAAGAAATCAATCTCAAGAATCAGAGAGAAACACATCAAAGAACTGGCAGAAAGGAAAGAAATTCAGCAGAAAATCCTTCTATGCTCAACAAGACAGCAGTACATCTGAAGACTCAGATGAATCCTCACGAGGAGAGGGAACCTCTGAATTTTTACTGATGGCCATAGAAGATCTTGAAGGATTCTTTCTAGAAGAAGAAGAAGAAGGGGAATTCGACCTTGAGGGGGAGCTAAGAAGTGCTCTGGAGGAAATTGACAGACTCAAACTAAAATGCAGAAAACAAAAAGAGATTCTCCTCAAATGTGTGAAAGAAGAACAAAATTCAGAAGTCCTCATGCAGCTGAAGGTAAAGCTTGAAGAAGCCAAGAAGATTGAAGATATGTTGCTTCAGCAAATCAAGGATAAAACTCGAAAACAAGAGAAGCTGGAAGAAGAAATTGTATGTCTGAGGAAGAAATTAGAAAGTGCTCAACAGAAAGTGTCTATATACCCTTCTCAAATGACAAGCTCTGGTAAGTTGAATGAAATCTTGGATGCTCAAAGATCTCCTCTAATAAACACTGGGATAGGGCATGAAGGAGAATCAAGTAAAGGCAAAGAAAAGGAAAACAAAAATATAATTTTTGTGAAAGAAAAGAAGGCTGATGAAGCAGCTCAAATAATTCCTACAAAGGAAGAAACATGTAATGAGAAAGACAGAGACCAAAAGAAACCTCTAATAACAAAGATTGCAACAAATACTAAGACACCAGAGAAAGGATCATATACTCCTGATCATATCAAATTTGCAAGCCATCAAAGGAGATTCTTCCCTCCTATGAAGAATGCCACTTGCTATGTCTGCCACAAGCTGGGACACATTACTGCCTACTATCATGCAAGGAGGAGTAATTCAAATTAGCTAAAGATGCAAACAGTAAAAATACTGTCTCAAATAAACAACTGGAGAAGACAACCTCACATCAGGTATGAAAGTTGCTTCTATGGTTACTATTTTTATTGTAAATAATTTGGCCATAAAATCATTGAGTGTAGAAAGTATGGACAAAGATTTATTTTCAACACTTCAAGGAGATTTATGAATCAAAGAAATTTTTTTCATACTCACAATTCTGCAAAAACTATGATCAAATGCTTTATGTGCAATCAAGCCGAACATATGCCTTCTAAATGTCCTCTAAAAGGATGCAATTCATCACCTTACAAAAGATATCAAACAGAAGGATGCCTCCAGTGGAAAAATAAGGAGAATAAGTGTGACCTGGCTCTAAATGCTCAAGATATGAAAAGCCAGTGGTATTTGGACAGTGGCTGCTCTAAACACATGACTGGAGACAGAAGCAAGTTTATAACTCTTGATGAAAAGAAATTTGGCAATGTTACTTTTGGCAATGATAAATCATGAAAGATCAAGGGAAAAGGCTCAGTCAGCATAGGCAATGGCAGAGGAAAGGCCCAAGATGTACTATTTTTGGATGGACTGAAAGCAAATTTACTGAGTGTCAGTCAGATGTGTGACAAAGGCTGTGAGGTTCTTTTTAGAGCACAAGATTGTGTAGTCAGATCAACCACAACAGGAAAGGTTCTGCTCAAAGGTGTTTGAACAGAGAGTAATGTGTACATAGTGAAAGAAGAAGATGAAGCCTGCCATCTTAGCAAACTTGAGGAGTCATGGTTATGGCATAGGAGATTAGGACATCTCAGTTTCGACCATATCATCAGACTGAGCAAGAAGAAAGCTGTCAGAGATATGCCAGAAATAAAAATACCTTCAAATACCATATGCAAATCTTGTCAATTGGGGAAACAGACTCGCACATCCTTTAAATCTTAAGATGAGCTATCAACAAGAAGACCACTCTAGCTTGTGCACATGGATCTTTGTGGACCTGCTAGAACTAAGACACCAAGTGGAGAATCCTACTTCATGCTGATAATAGATGATTTCTCCAGAATGACATGGGTTTCTTTTCTCAAGAACAAATCAAAAGCACTGGAAAAGTTTAAGATATTTAAAGCATTAGCAGAAAATCAAATTGGATGCAAGCTAAAATGTATCAGATCAGATAGAGGAGGATAATTCATAGATTATGACTTTGCAGACCTATGTAATGAACATGGAATAAAGCAACAATTTACCATTGCAGGGACACCTCAGCAGAATGGAGTAGCAGAGAGACAAAACAGATCTGTACAACAAATGGCCAGAGCTATGATGCAAGAGAGTAACATTACTCAAACCTTTTGGGCAGAAGTTGTACACACATCAGTACATATTCTAAACAAAGCTCATTTAAGACCTAACAGTGAGAAGACACCTTATGAGCTATGGCATGGTAAACCTGCATCAATCAAGCACTTTAGAGTCTTTGGCAGCAAGTGCTACATAAAGAATAATGATGAAAATCTGGGGAAGTTTGATGCAAGAGAAAATGAAGGAATACTCTTAGGATATGCATCCAAAAGTAAAGGATACAGATGCTACAACAAGACTCTTCGAAAAATTGTAGAAAGTATTGATGTAAGATTTGATGAAGAACTTCCAAACAAGACAAGAGATATAGACTGCAGCAGCCATCCTGAAAATCATGAAGAAGAGGACCAAGATGATGAAGAAACAAGAAAAACATCAGAAAATGCTGAACTGAACTCAAAAACCCCCTCAAGATACACTCAAAAGAACCATCCAGAAGATCAAATCATAGGAGACAAGAGTGTAGGAGTGAAAACAAGAAGGCAGCTAACTGAATAGACAGAAGAAGTATACATAGCAATGTTATCACAAATAGAGCCGAAGAAGTTTGAAGAAGCCAATAAGGACAAGTATTGGGTAAAAGAAATGAATGAAGAATTGGACCAAATTGAGAAGAAAAATACCTGGGAACTAGTTCCTAGACCAATTAAGAAGAATATCATTGGTTCAAAATGGGTATTCAAAAACAAAATGAATGAGCAAGGACAAGTAATCAGGAATAAAGCCAGGCTGGTCTGCAAAGGATACTCACAAATTGAAGGAATTGATTATGAAGAAACATTTTCCCCTGTAGCCAGAATGGAAGCTATCATAATGTTCCTGGCATTTGCATGCTACCAAGACATCAAGGTATATCAAATGGATGTAAAGTCTGCTTTTCTTAATGGAGATCTAGAATAATAAGTGTACATGGAACAACCATAAGGCTTCTCATTGACAGACAAAGAAGACTATGTATGCAGACTGAAGAAGGCCCTATATGGACTGAAACAGGCTCCTCGTGCTTGGTACTCAAGACTGGATAAATATTTGCAAAAACAGGGTTTTAAGAGAGGTGGAGTAGACAACAATCTATATATAAAAGCCCATGAAAATGAACTCCTGATTGTTGTAGTGTATGTTGATGACATTATGTTTGGAAGCAACAAAGATGAACTAGCAAAAGGGTTTGCTGATGAGATGAAAATAGAGTTTGAAATGTCTATGATTGGAGAGCTCAGTTTCTACTTGGGACTGCAAATTCAACAAAAGAACACAGGCACCTTCATCTCTCAAGAAAAATACTTAAAAGAAATGCTGAAAAAATTCAAAATGGAGGACTGCAAACCTGTGACAACACCCATGATCATGGGATGCAAGCTGTGTGCTGATGATGGGACTGCAGATGTAGATCAAAAACTCTACAGATCCATGATAGGAAGCCTGCTGTATTTGACAGCATCAAGACCAGACATCATGCTAGCAGTAGGACTAGTGGCAAGATATCAAGCAACACCTAAACAAAACCATCTTCTGGCAGTAAAAAGAATACTCAGATATCTACAAGGAACAACACAGTATGGACTTTGGTATCCTAAAGGCAAAAGCTTCACTTTAACAGCATACATAGATGCAGATTGGGCCAGTTGTGTTGATGACAAGAAAAGTACAAGTGGAGGTGCTTTCTATCTAGAAGAAAGTCTAGTGGCATGGTTAAGCAAGAAACAAACATCCATATCTCTATCTACAGCTGAAGCAGAATATATAGCAGCAGCAGCATGTTGTACACAAGTCATGTGGATGAAGCAAACTCTTCAAGACATGAAGGTAAGCATTGATGAACCTATCTCAATCAAATGTGATAATACAAGTGCTATAAGCATATCTAAAAATCCTGTACTTCACTCAAAAACTAAACATATACCAATCAAGTATCATTTCCTCCGAGAACAAGTGGCTCAGAAGATAGTAAAGCTGGAATATGTACCAACGAAAGAACAGATAGCTGATATATTTACCAAACCTCTTGCTAGAGAACCATTTCAATATTTGAGAGATAAACTAGGGGTAGTATCTGCAGATGCTACTCTCTGATATAAAGAGAAAGCACAATTTCAGGGGGAGAACAGCCAGCAAGGAAAGCATGAATCAGGTCCTCAGGATCAAAGGATTAAGGCAAAAGAACACCAAGTTATTATCCTAGAGTTATCTGCATTATTCAAGCATCAAAAGGTCAATTACAGAGCAAAAGGATCAGTATTGTGTTCTGAAACATTATATTAAGAATCTGAAACATAAAAGACAAGTAGTGATTATCATTTGAAGCCTATCAACATTTTAGTTGCTGAATCCAATCATACATCTCTGACTAGATAAAGCTGATACAATGTATTCTATGAAGTATCATTATTCTCACTTTTAGCTCTATACAAGTGAAAGAACTGTATCAATTTACAGTGTATATTCAAAGTCGATAATCCTCAAAGTGTTCTCTCAACAAGTCTTATACATCACTATGGAGCAGCATGGTACAAAGTCAGCAGAAGAGGGCCTAAACATAACTCAGAGAGAGGAAATGCAAAAAGAAACCCTTTTCCATTGATGTCAAAGGGGGAGGAAGAGCAAGCAACAGGAGAAAGAGCAGGCAAACAGAGAAAATGTATTGCCATCAATGCCAAAGGGGGAGACTGTTGGAAATGTTGTCATTGATGGCAAAGGAGGTAGCAGATGCAGAGACAGGAACAGTTACAAGGAGACAAAGACAGACAATGGAGGCAACAAAGAGGAAATGAATATAAAGGAGAAAGGCAGAGGCAGAGGAAGCAAATACGGAGACAGAGCCGTTATCACAGCAGTAGAGGCAGAGGCAGAGTGACAGAAGCGGCAGAGGCAGAGCCACAGCTGTCATTACAGAGAAACCGCTGTCATTCCAAGAATATGTACATATATATAAATTCTGAGAATATTTTATACAGTTGGGTGTTACACATAACATAAATTGACTTCCGGACTATATATTCAAATGCTCTGTATTTAGTTGAAGAACTCGACTTCTGGTCGATGTTGTGTTTTAAATTGTACATACCTAGATTGTAGTGAGCTCTACGTCAACAAAACCGAATCTCACTAACCCATGTATAAGAACCAGCATGAATAGGCTCTGTGGGGATGAGCACTGTAAACATAGCCACAAGGGTTATGAATGGTGGAACTCTGCGTTGGAGGCGGAACCATAGTTAGATGCACTATGCATAGACAGAGTGAAGTCTAAAGTCTGTGTGAGGTCTATATTTCGGCGTTAAATAGAAAGTGCTCACAGTCTGTGTATGAGAAGTTGGATTCCTGTGTTCGCCATATTGGTGTGTGTGTTGTTACGAGGATTCCGTATTGGTGAGACCCTGTAGTAGAGTATTTATAAGAAACGCATAATAAACTTCTGTATGAGAATAGGCGGAACCATAGTCGAAACAATATATAATTGAAATGCGATGAATATATATATATAATTGAAATCGTGGAGGACCGGAACCTGGAGCGTAGGGAGAAGTGGAACCAAGAGCTGAATGAACAATAACGGCGGTTTAAAGCAAACGGTGGTATTCATCGCACCACTATTATATGGAAGGTGGTATTCCCGAATTGGCAGTGATTCCATAGGATTGTTGACACGTGGCATAGGCGAGGTTGGAAAACCGCTCGTTAAAGTTCGTCCATCGCGCATTATCATTCGCGCATGTTGGTCGAGTGAAATCCGTCAAATTGCATAAGGTAAGGGATCGTGGTAACAACCGTCGGATGGGCGCGTGAATTAAAAAAGGTGCGGTGCGTGCGGTTGATTGGTCTTTTGGTTATATAGGTGGGGCCCAAACCCTAATACATGGTGATTATTGATATTAACCAAGGTCCGAAGGTGTTTTGTATACGGTCGGAATTATATACACGTGGAAGTTCGGATGGTCAATTAATATGGTTTTAATAATCCAAAGTAGTATGTCACGCATTATGGTTGTATCCTAAGGTCTGGGAACAGGCATCAACTCTGCGCTAATTCTGAAGTTAATCCCTAGTTGTGATATGTTACAATTGGTGGTGACCATAATATTTGAATACAAACAGTTGGCACGGACTTATGATTACTCTGATTTTGAGTATAATTGGCATCAATCGAAAGTGAATATCTATATGCATTGGCGAGTATAATAGTGGGTTAATACATTGGATTTCATAACGCAGCGGAAGAGTAACTTAACACATATATGCTTAGTGTTAGATACACGGAGATGGACTGTCAAGTTATAGCCATGGCGGAATGTTGAATTAATATCTCAATTCTCTGAATTGAGACATTAAAAATACTCAGTCTTGTTTATTTAAATGTGCCAGCATAGAATAAAAGAACGTGACGAGATTGCCCAGATTGGGAATATTGTAATGATCGAAATATGAATGAATTCATATGTAAGATTTTATAACCATGGAAAATGAAGTTTCTGCATTAATTCAAGTTTGCCCAGATTTAAAATCAGCTATTATATAACTGCAATGAACAGGGAACGGAATACAGGAGAAAATGAAAAAAAGAATGAGGTTAGATGAACTGAAAATGTAATGTGAGTTTCAAACCATTATGTTTAACTCATATATGAACAGAGAATGTAGACAGGTAGCCCGAGAACAGAAATAATACAGTGAACAGGTGAATAAACACAAGGATAAAAGTATGGGTCTGACAGAGATACACAGAGACTACAGGTTTGACAGGAATATGTACAGGAATGAGTTGGACAAGTGAATAAGCACAGAAAACAAAGAATATGCAGAACAAGTTCTTAACAGTAGCAGGAAAAGACAAATCCAGTAAAGCCAAAATCCAGAAAAGGAGCTGAGTAAAATTGAAATATGTAATTAAAAATGTGAATGTAAATGTTGTAATTAATTTTTTATTGTTTGTGATGAAAAGGCAAGTATCCTAAGGAAAAGATAAAATCTCACTGTAGCATGAAACTTTGTACAAATTATTATGATTTTAAATTGAGCTGGATAAAGAAATGAGGAGGCAGAAGACCAAGGGTATGACCATCCATTTCGAATTCCTTGTGAAATACAAACAGTCATGTGAGAATTTCTATATATAATATCAATTTGATAAACTCATTGAGAGAGAGAGAGAGAGAGAGAGAGAGAGCAAATATATAGATTACAGAATATAGAAGAATAAAGAAGAGAGGATTAAGAGAAGAAGAGCAGAAAGAGAAGCTATAGAACAGAGCTGATATCTGAAGTAAATCAGCAAACATTCAGTTAGATAAATTGAGGAAGTTGGAGCTTCCCTATCAAGTTACAGCTTGATAGCTGTCAGTAGTAGCTGACTGAGGTTGAAGCCTCCTGTAGGTTGGTGCCTACACAAAATTGAAGGGAGTTGGTGCTTCCTTGCAAGTTGTAGCTTACAGAATTGAGGATGGAGCCTCCTGTAGGTTGGTTCTTGCAGAAAAATAATGGTGAGAGGGAGTTGGAGCTTGCCTTTGCATCACAACAATAATAAGATGTGGTTTTCTCCCTTTATGGGTTTCCACTTATATCTGGTGTCTCTGTGTATGATATTTATGTATTGATCTGATATGTATCATCTGCTTAATACCTGATGCTCTCATATTAATTTTACTGCTATATTATACTAATACATGCTGCTTACATTCTAAGATTACTCACACATTAAATTGGATATGAAATGAAGGTGTAAATAAGTTTAATGAAAAGTTTTAAAAGATCAGGAATGTGTTAAACTGATTCACCCCCCCCCCCCCTCTCAGTTTAACTAAAGGTTCAACAGAGGATGGGGTTGTGGGTTTGTGAACACTTCATGATCAATGAACACCTCCCATGGTATGCCCTTTTTCTCCAACTGATGCAAAACAATCATCTTGATGAGAGAATGGTGAAAGAGGCTCTACATTTGTTGTGTAGGGTGTCTCCTTTGCACAATATAAGACATCTTGTCAATACTCCTGTATAGATAGTAGGGTAAATAAATCATTTTAACCCTAGTAAAGTGCATGATTAATCTGATATGATAGGAGTAAAGTCTAGAGTACCTTCCCTCACATGTAAAATATTTCATGATGACCCTCATTAAGGATACATACCTCTCCAACAAATGTGAAAAAGGGAAGATAGATTTGCAACCTTCTTTGTATCTAGGTTTAATAAATGGCTCATATTAGCTTATGTCTAAATTTTATCTTTTGAACCATTTTTCACCAACATTAGGCATTCCAATAACATGGGAAATGGTATCTAAGGAGAGTTCAAAGGTCACCCCTGCAAAGTTTGATTTTTTGTCATGTAGGTTAAGGATTAATAACCTTATGAGCTCTGGGTGACTTTGTACCTGTTGTACTCTTTCACAAAAATGAAAACACCCTACATTTTGGAAAGATGTGACAATCATAGGAGAGGAATTAAGCTCCATAGTGTCTTGCGGTTCAAACCTATTAACTTTCCCACCTCTATGTTTCTATATCCTAGGAACTTGGCCTTATTCACCACTACCATTTCCTCCTCCTAACATTTTGATTACTATTGTTTTGAAACAAACCCTAGCTATGCTTGTGAAGATGATATGAGAAGTGATGGAATGGTGGTAAGAAGTCAACTTTTGCAAGTGAGTGAGAGGGATGAATGAAGGTGTAAGTTTATGACTGTGAGGGAGAGCTAGAACTCAAGGATAAACATCAGTTACTTGTTATAACTCTGCTCTGACAGCAACTTAGCATGAAGATTTAGGGTTTTCACTCCTTTAGGGTTTCCTTCAATTTCTCTTAACATCAAAACATGAAAATGCACTGCAGGGAAAGTATGACATTCACCTACCAATTTATAAATTCTCTTGAAGACACTTGATAGCAGCTTGGAAGTGTTTTTGTTGTTTTTTGGGCGTTTGCAGGTGTAGGAGGAGCTTCAGGCTAAAAACACAGTGCCTACATGGGTGTCGGGCCAGTCAGGCCTCCCTGCCGAAAGCGTAGCGCCTGCACGCCTTTGCATGGGGTTTCGGGCTTCCCTGCCCAAAGTACAGCACCTACATGCCTCTCAGGCTTATCGTTTCTGTTGAAAATGTAACGCTGAACGTGCAGCGCAGTGGGTTTTTGGGTCTATCGAGCTTTCTGGGTGAACACGCAACGCGCCTTTGAACGCATAGCGCATGCCTATGAATGTGTAGCACATAGCAAATTAACACAGGGAATTCCTCCCAATGCGTAACGCCTGACCTTGAATGCGTAGCGCTGCCCTGAACGCGCACCGCCGGGTAACTTGCCCGAATTGATGAAATTCACACTTTTCTCTCTTGGATGCTCTAATGACCTTTGCAAGTGCACAATGAGTTATGTGGAGAACAAAAATGATCCTTTATAGTATAGGAAATTAAATTAAACTTTGAGAACCCACTTTGCAAATGTTTTTACTCCCTTTCTTTTAACTGATATCTCTTTGACCCTTTTTTTCTTGCAAGAGATAAAAAACACTGAAATGGCATTTTCCCTTTATTCTTTTGAGGTGACACCTTCAAAAACTATCCTTTGATAGGAATTATGTAATTCCAACAATCTTGCAACTCCTTTAGCCATTTTTTATCTGTAGGTGCCTGAAATGACAGTTTAAACGTTGCTTACTAGTACTCCTTACCTCTTTTCTCTGCAGATTTTGTTTGAGTCACAAGGCTTACTTTCTTTGGCTTGTCTATGTCCTTGAACATTTTTCACTTAGCAGGTATTATGAAAACCCTAAAGTGGCTCTTCATTTTATCTTTGAAGCCTGATAACTTTATTTTTTGACAATTTTAGAAACTTACACAGTGACATCATTTCCAAAACTTCTTTTGTCCTTACCTTGAAACTTAAATCATCTTTTACTTAGCTGGGGGCTGAAAATTATATCTTCACCTCCTTCACTAATCCTTAGGCATGGTAAACTTACCTTTGGAAAATTATGGGATGTCACACACAGCAATATCTTCAAACATTATTTCTGTTGTTATCATGGAGGCCTAACATTTTCATTTTACCTCCTTTGATCACCTTATCAAAACCCTAGGTTTTTTGGATGCTTTCTTAATGTGATTTGCTGCACTAGATCCCTGCTTGGCATATTTTTGACCCAATCAGGCTTAGAAACCCTGATTTCTCCTCAAGACCCAGTGCTTCCTATCTTCCTTTAGGAAATTCATCAGTTACTTTATCAATTTCCTTTGACGATTTACCTCTTTACATTCCTGCAAAAATGCCAAGCACATTTACCTTTTGCAAAACTTGAAATTGGCAAGGTAGACCTCTTTGGAAATTTTCTGCTATTTCTTGTGCAATCATGTGTTGCTCTTCTTTTACATTTGAAAAATCCTCTAGCACATGAAAATCAGAGCTTCAAACATCAATGAAAACCCTACAATCTATGAAACCCTAATGACCTAGTGGGAGGATCCTTTGATTTGGCCTTTGACTTAAATTAGGCTTGGGATCTTAATAGTGTAAAAATAGAGTTTTTGACCAATTGATGTATTTGAATATATAGGATTTGATATACTTGATTGATCTAAAGAGCCTACAGAGGTAGTTTTGAGACCATCAAGGTTTGAGGAACCTGATGAACATGGGAATGAATAGGCTGATTGGTAACCCTATATGGAAAGTGAAGGAGTGGGGCAAAGGAAAAACAGAGTGTTGGGGTTATAAGTGGAAAAATAGAATATAGATGAGTGGCATAAGCCCATGAGGGACCCTTTAGGAATGGCAGGTTAACCATGGAATAGTAAAAAGTAGAATAATGAAAATTTTGTGATAAGGATAATGAAGGCTATGAGATTTCTAAAACTCACAATATTCAGAAATCTTGTTTTTAGAAATCTAGGACTGATATTTAGTCATCTACAGATAGTAAAAATTATTGATGACTAACAGTAATAATAACTCCTAACATAACTTCTTAGCTAATTTTAGAATACGTTTGACTTTAAGGCTTCTAAATATCTTTTTCAATAACTCCTGTTAAGGGCGCAACTCTAAGGTACAAGGACACAGTTCCACTGCAAACGTGTAGCACCAAGGCAGAAAAAATGACCTATCTTGTAGCCAACTTTTGGAGGCCTTCCCGATGTCAAAATGAGGTCTATGATAGCTCATTGGAAAGATATATGAGTCTATTTTCAAAATATGTTTTCACTTTCCAAAATGGTGCCCATATTCCCTGTGAAAAAAAACACTTCTCCCAATACTGGTAAATGTGCAGTGCCAAGGTCAAAAAGAGGGCAGAAAGGTGATCTTTTGGTGGTTTTTGGCCTTTTTGAGGGACCATTTTTGCTCCAAATCCTCTGAAACTTTTTGAGGTTGATGTAATTTTAATTAGGAACATGAATATTCTTAATTTTTTCCATTTGGATGGCCCAAAAAATAACGCAGCGCCAGTGGCACTGCGCGTTTGGCCAATTTTTGCATGTCAAACTGTCCAAAATTCAAAATGTGCACAAAAGTACCAAAATTGGAATTTTGCTTGTTGATCAAGGTTTAGAGGCATGGAGGGACACCTCAGCAAGTATTTCCAACTTTTCTTTCTCCCCTAGCTTGGTCAAACTTTCAATTTTGTCATTAGCTCTTTGAGCTTGGCTAATGGAATTCTCTCTTTCTGTGCATGAAATTTTGACTCTTGCCCTCAACAAGTCATTGTCCTTGTGAGCCTTAGCCAAGAGATGATCCAAGTGTTGTTTGACCCCCTTAATCCATGCTTCTTTATTTTCATTGATCTCTAGGGCAAGCTTTTCATTTAGTGTAAGTTGGTCTGCTAGGTCAGATTCCCTTTGTCTCTCTAGGGCTAGAGCTCTTTTCAGCCCTCTAATCCTTGGTCTCTATCTTGGAGGCTGATCCTCCTCACCATCAAGCTCAATCAACTAAAACTCTTGCTCAGTTTCATGTTTGTCCTCCAGCTCATCAATGATAGGCTTTGTAACCTTTTCCTTACCTTTTGCTACCTACTACGTTGATGAAGAAGGCATGGCCCCTTTCACTCCAAGTGAAGCAAACACGTGCCTATGACCTTTATGGTATTTATGTACCAATGTGCCCAAATCAGCCCTCTTAGGATTTCTAATTTCACCTCTGCTAGGTTGCCATGATGTATTTGGTGTTAAAACCCTAGGGAGAGGATGAATGAAATGAAGGAGTGTGAAGTGAATGGAGGCATGGGGAAATGAAGGAAATGGGAATATGTAAGGGAGCCTAGGCTAGTGAAAACCCTAGGGTAAATGTAATAATATGAAGGGAATAGGAGATGAGATGGCTAGCTTGAACAAGTGAAGGGAATGAGTGAATGGAATAAAGTGAATGAACAATCTATGTCAATGGAAACCCTAGGTGAATGAAATTTACCCTGCCTATGACTAAAATTCTATTTAGAAGGATAAACAAGGTGGATAGACAATGATTATAAACTGAAATTAGGGTTTCACTTCAATGCATTCAAGAGCTATCAAATATCATAGGAATAAGGTATATGATATGTACTTACTGCTTAGGAATGTTGTGGACGATGATAGGAGAAATTTGAAGAAGGTTTGATCTTGTTTGGATGGCATGAACCCTTGGCAATCTCCCCTGTCTAGGTGCACAGCACCACTGTCTGAGGGCGCAGCGCCTCTCCAAGCACTAGTCTCTAAGCATGCAGCGCCAACATAACTTTCACAGGGTCCTTTCTGGCAAGGGCGCAGCACCAGCCTAAAGGTGTGCAGCGCCTTCACAATTTGTGTTGAGGAAAACGGGCAAGGGCATAACGCCAACTCCTAGGCACGCAGTGCCAAGGAAAATGCGTAGCACCAAGGAAATTTAACCCAATTTCACTCAGAAAACCCACAAACTCTTCCTTGTTGAATGTTCTTGATCTTGAAGTGTGAAATGGGCTTTTATAGGCTTATGTATTTAATGTAACTTTGAAAAACCCACTTTCTAATGTTTGAAGTATTTTCCCTTTTTTCGTTGATACTCTTTGGCACTTTTTGCTTGCAGGTTGTTGAAGTCATGAAGTTTTCTTTTCTTTTGCTCATTGAGGAATGACAAGTTCATTTTGACAACTTTGGGATTTAATCACATAGTATCATCTTCAAAATATTATGTAGTTTCCACCATAAAGTTCAACTTATCCTTTTCACCTTCTCTGGCCACCTTTTTCAAAACCCTAAGTGTCTGCAGTTCTTTATAGCAATCATTAGTGTTGTCTTCTAAGTTCTCTATAGCTTTTTCAAGTTCATTCATTTCTGTCGATTTCATCTTACCTTTTTTTCATATTCCATCAATCTTTTCTGATAGGCTTTCTTCATGCTTGGCCTTGTGTGCTTTCTCCATGTCATTTTCCTGCAAGTAATCACTACTTTGGCACTCAAATGGACTATCAAGTTTATATCCCTTGTCATCTACAAGATCAGTTTTTTCCCATTTTGTTATAGGTCAATTTGGGCACCATTCCCAATGACCTGGTTAACTAGGCATCATCTCCAATACCAATGTATAGGGTCTATCATCCCCTAACATTTCAGTTGCTACATGTCTTAAGACAAATCAATCAAAGACTTTCATCTGCAAAGGTTTCCAAAGTTTGAAGTTTATAATATATCATATGATAGCTCACCAACACTGCCTCTAAAGGGACTAAGTGTGTTGCATATGCAGGTAGCCCTATGAAAGGCTATTGTGCAAAGCACTTCCCAACATCCATGGGTGCGTTGGTCACATTAAGAGTGAAATTCTCGTTGTTCCGGAATCTCCACTTGGCCAGTGCCTTCTAGAAGAGTTCACATGTGTCAAACTTTGAATCCATGTGTCCATTTGACATCTACAATATTGGGAACATGTCTTGCTTATTATTGGAAATTCATTGATTGTAAGACTACCTTAGCTCCTCTATAAATTAAGCACAGATATTAGTGTTTGAGAAGGAAGAATTTGTGTAGAGAAATGCTATTGGATTTTTCATTGAGGAGATTAATTTGAGTGACAGATTACTGGAGATATCTGCATTTTGATGAGGCTAGGTTGCTGCTAGAGATGGTGGCACTAAATCAGTCATTAGGTTGTAACCTCCCCTTCTATCATTAATCAAGGGTATAGCTTACTTTTCCCTATATGCATCTATATTTTCTTTTATTTTCCATATTGCAAGATCTTAGTTGATGTATATGGTTTATAATTTACTGATTTAGAAAACTAACTTGAATAAACATCTGTATTATTGCTACCTTCTGTTGTTTAGTGTTGATTCTTGCAAGAAATATTTTGCACAGCTGGCTGGAATTTGAAGCTACAACGGAAGCGACAGAAGGAATCATTTGGAAGCACTTGTATTCCAAGTAAGCCTCTAATACATTGTGTGTGTATGTTCTTAGTTATGAAAAGTAGTCATATAGTATTTAATCTGTTGTTCTATATTAGCACTTGTCTAGGGAAGAATGATTTATCTTAATTCACAATTCTGCACTAACACCTTCCCTTGCTGTAAGGTATTTTCATTTAGGAGTAGACAGTTTACATCATTAGTACTTTCTGCTGATAAATCTTCCAACACCTCTACATAAGTGCCAAACTTTGTCCATTTTTCTTACTTGCAAGTTCTGAACTGAGAAGATAATCCTCTTTGGAAATTTTTAGGTCCTTCTTGAATAACCATGTCTTGAAATTCTATTACATCTTAGCCATATTCTGGCAAAGGAAAATTAGTGCCTGAAACATCCAAGGATGACCTTGAAAAATGTGAAACCCTAATGACCTGATGGGAGTGCTTTTTTGACCCGATTTTGAATGAAATTTGACTTAGAAACTTTCAAGTGAAAAGAGCATTTCCATAAGTGCTATTGTGCTCAAGGGGACATGCGAATGTGTTAACAACAAGAAATATTAGAGGGGAGGGTGGATTTTATTGACAGGGGGGGAATGGGGAAATGAGGTTCTAAGTAGGAAAGAAAGATGAAAATGAGAGGTATAAGCCCATAATAATTATTTTAAGAGCAACAGGGTGACTTTGAGATGAAAAACAGATAGATAGGGAAAAGGTTTTATGAAGATAATGAAGGCAGTGATATTTCTGAAACTCAATATATTCACGAAATATTGTTTTCAGAAAAATATAACAATTCTATAGTCATCCAAAGATAGTGAAAAATACTGATGACTAACAAGGTCTTCCCCAAATTTTCCTTCGAACTTAGGAAAATCTCCTGGAATCTTAGTTGGAATTGGAATTCAATGCAGCTGATGTTGGATGGTGTCATTTGTGAGATTTTACACATTTGACAATTCCAACGTAGCCATGAATGGCAAGGGTGGATGATTAGGTAATAAAGGTCATGGTTTCCAACCTAATCGATACGGATTCAACCCCCAATAGGGCACCCTATGTTTAGTAAGGACCTTAAGCTAGACCCTATGTTTAGTAGGGACCACAGGCTAGACCCTACATTCAGCAGGGACCGCAAACTGGACCTCATGTTCAGTAGGGGCCTTATCTTGGACCCCATGTCTAGCAAGTTCTACAGCCTCAATTCCCACAGGGGTCGTATCAAAAACTCTAGAAAGGTGCACAATACTCACAGATGACTAAGAGACAACAAAAAACGTGATACAATACATAATGAATGTAAACACTGGCTATCTAGCAGATCAAGGAGTACCATATTATTTTTTTAAACATGTAGAAAAATACAGAAAGCAAACATCAGATTTTATTATTGATAAATTACAAAATGAAAGCTTACAACCCAAGCCTTGATGTTATAGGTGTCCTTTGGTGAAAATCTAATTCCTTCACCGAAGCACAAAAAGCATTCCTTCTCCCAAGCACTTAAGATTTATCATGATGCTAGCATGCAAAGGTATGAGAGTTCAGATGAGTCTGACAATGATCAACCAAGCTCTAAACTTGGGGGAATTAGGGATGAGAATTTTTAGCGAGGGAGAAGAGGTTGGGAGCCCATGAAAGGAGGATGAAGGCCCATTTTCTAAGTGATGATCCCCCATGGATGAGATCAAGGCTCTAAAATGAGAGAACTCGACCTTTTCATCATTTTTCAACAACCAACTCATTGCCCTTGAGCTTCTAGATGTTGAAGCTTCTCCTCCATTTGAGGAAGCACTGCCAGAAAGGGGATCAAAATGGTTTTCAAGGAAATTAGGGTGTTGACAATGTTGGGCCAGAACTGTGAAAAGGACATCAACACAGTAATGGCACCAGGAAGGGCACTGACCTAGGAAACAAGGAATTTGGCCAAGTTTCTTCAGTAATATTCCAAGGAAGTCTTCTTTAGATATTCAAGGGCATATGTTAATATATTTCTTGATTGTCGAAACATTGCACAGGATCTGTCATAGGCAATTTCAGGATCAAGGACAGAAAAATGAGCATGGTGAAAATTTATTGTGTAACAATGGCAGAACATGATATTATGGAAGAATGATTGTCGTAGTTGGTCAGGCTAGAAGAGGACCGATTCATTGTAGGTTTCCATCAGCAGGTGCAAAAGGTGCGCGAAAAGGCTTGGCATGACAGGCACATTGGATAGAAGGTATTTAAGGAAGAGGATTTGGTTTTATTGTATGACAGCAAGTTTTCGTGCCACCCAGGGAAGTTTAAAATGCATATGTCAAGTAAATCACAGACGGAGGTGCGGTATGCCTAGCCACATTAAGTGGAGAAGACCTTCTTGGGTATATCAATGTAATTTAATTCAAACCATGCATGGATAACCCTCTCCCTACGTGCACCAAATGACTATTTGTTAGGTCCCTGTATTACTAGTTTAGTCCCTTATTTCTATTAGCGTGGCCCCAATATTGTTATTGTTGTACCCCTGTAACCCCAAAATTGTTATTATTGTGCGCTTATATTACTATTGTTAGGTCGGCTAGGATTATATTGTGGCCCCATGGACTCTTATATATAGAAGGAGGTTTTGGTCATTTGTAGAATACAAGAATTGTTATTTATGTAATGTATTGGAGTTTTCCCCCTCAAAGTGGTTGATTTCTAAGGTGATGATCTCTCTTTTCTTCTATTTTTGGAGCTAGTTTCACAAAATTTGGTATCGGAGCTTTGGATTCTACGGTTCCACTGCTCCAAACAGGTCATCATGGAATTTTAGCTATAAATTTTTTCTATGAAGGTTCATAAGCTGAAATTTTTAGAGCACAAAGCCAAAATCCTGAGGAACATTGTCACAAAATTTCAGATCTTCGCTCACAACATTTTCGAAGATATGATATGTGGAAGTTAGGCCTTTTTGCGGGCTCCTGAATTTAACCTAAATAGGTCATCGTGGAATTTTTACTATAAAAATTTTTCTGCGAGGGTTCAAAAGCTAAAATTTTCATAGAGCAAAGCCAAAATCCCAAGGAACATCGTGGAAAATTTTCAAATATTTATTCACATTATTTTGGGAGGTAGAATTTGTGGAAGTTAGGAATTTTTCAGGCTCCTGAATTTCATCTCAAAGAGGTGATCGTGGGAAAATCTTCATGACTCTCTCTCTGAGCATCGAATTGGAATTCTATAAAGATTGGATGCAATCACACAGACTATAGTTTCCTTTATATCAATTTTAGACCCGAAGGAGGAAACAGTGACACGTGGCAAGTCGTGCAAGTTCGCTCTACTGAACCAATCCATAATTAGGTCATTGTGGGAGACTGGACATAACTTTTCCTTGAAGAATCAAAATCAGGTCAGACCTATGGCATTCGAAAGAGGATTCAGAGGGATACCTCAGGGAAATTTTTAGATATTGAAGATCTGAAATCATAGAGATAATTCAGTTTCAATATTGAGCTACTCAAAAGCAAGAAAAATGTGTGTATTTTTTTTTTCCGAATTTCATAAGTCTTCTATAAAAAATCAGTTTGAAGTGATTCCAAGGGCCTATTGAGCATATATTTCAGTATTGGGTTCTAAAATGTCTCCTAAAAATAATTAAACACCCATTAAGCCCTCATAATACTCTACTACGACTCATGAAGATGAATAATTGCAACGTGATCTATCAAAATTACAAGAGCAAGTGCACCAAATTTCGCTCTCGCAAAGAGCAACAAAAAATGAAATGGAAGTTTTGAAGAAAGGCATGGAAGCGAAGATGGATGGTTTGAATAATAATATGGATGGTTTGAATAAAGGCATGGAAGCTAAGATGGAGGACATGGAATAAAAAATGAAAGACAACATGGAAAACATGAAGAATGATCTAAAAGCAGACATGGAAGGTTTGACAAAGTTGATATAAGAAATGATTCCTAATGGCGAAAATATAGTAGAAGAAACTCATGATGAGAACAAAATAGATGTTAATCATGATTTCATAAACTCTAATGTTGGATAGAAGAACCACCATATTCCAAATATGGATATGAGGAAGTTTGATGGCAATGATCCCATAACATGGATACTACAAATGGAGAAATATTTTGATCTCAATAATGTGAAAAACACACAAAAGGTACGCATTGCAACTTTACATTTAGAACATAATACATTTGTATGGTATCGATGGCTTTGCTCCCGTAAAAAAAATTTCACTTGGTCAATTTTTACGGAGGAAATGATAGCACATTATGAGGATACAAAGAGCAACACCTTCTTTAGCCAATTGATAAAACTCAAACAAAAGGGTTCAGTGGTGGAGCACATTGTAGACTTCTAAAATTTGAATATAAGGGTAACTGATATTCCACAGGAACACAGGATTGATGTCTTCATAGCGACTTTAAAGGATAACATCCAACATGAAGTTTGTGTTTGGGAACCTAATTCATTAGAGAAGGCATTTAGGTTGGCAAGAAAAATTTAATGTAAACTTATGGCGACAAGGAAGCCTACCACTCACATCTATAAAGATGGAAGTGTTCCTACTCCTAGACTTCCACAACCTACAATTTTGACACCACAAAAATTGGAAGAAAATAGATAAAAAGGGCTTTGCTACAGTTGTGATAGAAAATACACTAAAGGTCATAAGTGTGCTGAGAAGAAATTATTTTACATAGATTATGAAGAGGAAGAAGAAAATGAACAAGAATATTCAAAATAAGAGGATATACACCAGGAACCAACCCTAGAAGAAGAAGAAATGAGTCTGACCATATCATGTAATGCATTGGCAAGAATTACCACTCCTCAAACTCTCAAGATAGAAGGACATATAAAGAAGAAAAAGGTAATAGTGTTGATTGATTCGGGTAGTACCCATAATTTTATTCACTGTAAGGTAGACAAGGAATTTAATTTTTTCTTGTACCTAGCACCAGAATCTCAAGTGATGGTTGCAAATGAAGGAACTATAAATTGCTCTGGAAAATTCCATAATATCAAGCTAACCATGGGGGAATGTGTATTGAATATTCCAATGCTTTCCATTCCAATGGGAGGCGTTGATGTTGTACAAGGAGTACAATGGCTACAATATTTTGGGATGGTAGCTTTTAATTTTCAAGAAATTTTCTTGAAATTTTTTTCATAAGGAATGGAAAGTCCCCAAACCATAAAGCAGTTGCAAGGATTTCTCAGGTTAACAAGGTATTATTGCAAGTTTGTTAAGAATTATGGGAGAATAGTAGCATTTCTAATAACATTATTGAAGAAATATGCATTTTCATGGACTCCTAAAGAAACTAATGCCTTTGAACATCTTAAAGAGGCAATGTTCCTAACACCGATCTTAGCTACGCCAGATTTCACAAAAAACTTTATTGTGGAATGTGATGCCTCAGGAAATAGAATTGGTGCCATTTTAATGCAAGAAGGAAGACCCATTTCTTTTGAAATTCATCCAATCAAAGGAAATTATTTACAGAAAGCTATTTATGAGAAGGAAATGTTAGTAATACTACATGCACTAAAGAAATGGTGACCTTACCTAATGGGAATACACTTCAAGGTAAAAATTGATCATGATAGTCTTAAACACTTTTTGGAACAAAGACTATCTTAAGAAGAGCAGCAAAAATGGGTCATAAAGATGTTGGGTTATGACTTTAAAATAATATACAAAAAAAGGAAGATAAATGTTGTTGTAGATGCACTCTCAAGAAAGAATGAAGAGGTGGAAGCATTGCTTTGTGCCATTTCTATTATCCAACCAGATTGGATAACCGATGCAAGGGATGAATGGAAGAAGGACAAAGAAGTGTGGACACTCATTCAAAATTTTTAGAAAGATCCTAGTACATCTGATACATTTAGTTGTAAAAATTATTCCTTATGGTACCGTAGATCACTTATCTCTTTGTAAGAGTTCCCAACTAAAACAAAATATTCTGTTGGAATGTCACACTTCTCCTTTAGGAGGTCACTCAGGATTTTTAAAAACTTACCATAGGGTGAAGAAAGAATTTTTTGGGATGGCCTTAAATATGATATTCAAAATTTTGTTGCGGAATGTTTGGTTTGCTAGCAAAATAAATTTGAGACAATTAAGACCCCGGGTCTTCTACAACCTTTATCCATTCCAAGTCAACGTTGGGAGGAGAATTCAATGGATTTTATCACAGATTTACCCAAGTTCGAAGGAAAGAGTGTCATCATGGTGGTAGTTGATAGACTTACCAAGTATGCACACTTTTTTGCATTATCTCATCTATTTAAATCTAGTACAATTGCTACTACATTTATGGACACAATTCAAAAGCTACATGGAAGCCCAAAGATTATTGTGAGCGACAGAGATCCCATTTTTACTAGAAATTTTTGGACGGAGTTATTTTCTTGTTTGGGTACTCAACTAGCTCATAGCTCTTCTTATCATCCTCAATCTGATGGTCAAACTGAGATAGTGAATAAATGTTTGGAAGGATATATTCATTGTTTTGTATCTGATAAACAAACAAAATGGGTCAAGTGGTTACCTCTCCCTGAATGGTGATATAACACTTCCTTCCATACTGCAGCAAAAATGACCCCATTTATGGCACTTTATGGATATCACCCACCGTCCATCACATCATATTTAAGAGAAAATTCTAAGGTTCAAGCAGTGGAAGATCACATCAAGCATCAACAAGAAGTTCTCCAACTCTTAAAGGATAACCTAAATTTAGCACAAAATCGAATGAAACAACAAGCAGATCAACATCGCAGCGAGAGAATTTTTTATGTAGGAGGCTGGCTATTTTTACGGATACAAACATTAAAAAAAAAATTTCCCTCGAGCAAGATAAGAAGGATGATAAATTATCGCCAAAATACTATGTTCCTTACAAAACAGTGTTACCAATGAAATAGGTAGTCGCCATGTTACCTACTTTTTTTTGGTAGCATAAAAAGCACCGGATTTTGAAAAGTGGTGATGCAGAATCACCTTCTTTTTTTTTAGCACATTTTCGACACTCTAATATTTTTATTTATGAAGTATGAATATTTGTTTTAAAATGTTTGTAATTTTCATGCTAATTTTGAAATGTATTGATGCAGCATCAACTTTTTTTTTTTAGTGCAGTGATTTTCATGCTAATTTTGAAACGTATTGATGCAGCATCAACCTTTTCTTTTTAGAGTGGTGATTTTCATGTTGGTAATAAAACACAAAACTTAGATAAAAATATATATATATATATAAACAATAAAAAAAACCAATAAAAATGTAAAAAAAAACAAAATTAACTCGTAAAAATAAAAAAATTAAACAAAAATAAATTTTTTATATATATATATATATATATATATATATATATAATATATATAAAAAATTATATCAAAAGAAATGACAAAATTTGAAAAAAAAAACACATAATTTAAAGAAAAACAAAAATTAATTAAAAAAAATTAAAAAGAAAACATCAAAAACATTTTTTTAAGTTATTACAAAAAAACATATAATTAAAAAATTTAAATAAAAAATTTAAAAATAATTTAAATTACAAAACTCAAATTTAGATAAAAAATAAAATAAAAAAGAAAAATAAAATTTAAAAATTTAAATTAAAATAATAATAATAAGAAACAAAAATACAAATTTTAAAAAATTAACAAAAAAAAAAAAATACAAATTTTGAAAAGAAAATTAATAAAAAAAAAATAAATTAAAAAAAACAAAATTTAAAAAAAGCAAAAAAAAAAAAAAAAAAACTATTATTAAAAACAAAAAAATGAAAAAACCACGTGCAAATAAAAAAAACAAATATCCATAAATTTGTTGCTTTTTTTTAAATGAAACAATTTATAAATTTTAAAAACAAAAAACAAATAAACTAAAAGATTAAAAAAAAATTAAATTAAATTAAATTAAAATTTAATAAATTTAATAAATAAATTTTAAATTTTAATAAATAATTAATCTAAAATATTAAATATAAATAAAATAAAAAAACAAAACAAAAAATTTTTAAATTTAAAATAAAAATTTGAATTAAAAAACAAATAATTTTAAAATTTTTTAAATTTAAAAAAAATTACTAAAAATTTAAAAAACAAAAAATAAAAAAAAATAAAAACAAATTAAATTTCCTCACCTGTGTATGTGGAGGCTCTGGGCCGATGAGGATGATTCCGGACCGCCTACCTTCAGCAGGGGAGGCCGGAGCCCGGAAAAAGTCGATTCTGGTGAATGCTTAAATTTTGGGATTAAAAAACGAGAATCGCCTCCCGCGCCGGATGCCGATTCCGGAACGCCCTTACGATCTTTCAATGAGGCGATTCATCTCCGAGAATCGCCCTCGCCCGACCGCGCGCCCGGGCGGAGGCCGATTCCGGAATCGCCTCCCGCGATGGGAGGGCGACCGAATCGCCTCTCCCGCGACAGAGGGCGGATTTCGGGAATCGCCTCCGTCGGAGGGCGATTCCCAAATCGTGGCCTCCCGTTCCGACGCGGAGGGCGGAATCGGCTCACTCGCGATTCCCGAATCCTCGTGGAGATTCCCGATCCACTCTCCGGGCGATCATCGAATCGACCTCGTGGGTGACCGACCTCGTGGCGACTCGACCGTCTCCCATCGCGGGAGTGGCAGTGCGATTCTGACCGGCCTCCTCCCAACGGCCGCCGCTCTCGCACACCGGGGGAGGTCGACATGCACGCCACCACGATCAAAAATTTTTTTTTATTTTATTTTTTAATTTTTTAATTTTTTTTTTTTTAATTTGATTTTTTTTTTTTTTTTTTAATTCAAAAAATTAAATTTTTTTTTAATTTAATTTTTTATTTAAAATTTAATTTGTTTTAATTTTTTTTTTTTTAATTTTTTTAATTTTATTTATTTTTTTTTTTTTTAATTTTTTTTTTATTAAATTTTTGTATTTTTTTTATTTAATTGATTTTTTTTTTTTTTTTATGTTTTTTTTATTATTAAATTTTATGTTTAGTTTTTTCATTTAATTTTTTAAAATTTAGTAAATTTTGTATATTTTATTTTTTTAATTTATTTGAATTTAATATTTCTTTAAATTTTTTATTTTTTTATTATTATTTTTTTAATTACATAAAATATTTTTTTTTTTATTTCAATTAAAATTGTGTATTTAAAATTAGATTTTTTAATTAAACTTAATATTTTCAAATTAATTAGTTTTTTATTTTAATTTTTATTTAATATATTTTTTTAATTTATTTTTTTCAATTTTTCAATTTTAATTGATTTTTAAAGTTTTTTAACTTTTTATTTTAACAATGTTTTTTTTTTTTTTTTTATATTTAAAATTTATTTTATTTCAAATTTATTTGTTTATTCATTTATTTATTAAAATTTAATATTTTTTTTTAAATTTAATTTGTTATTTTAATATTAACATTTTTTTTAATTTAATAATTATTATAATATCTAATATATATATATATATATATATATATATATATATATATATATTATTTTTTATAATTTAAATTTAATTTATTTTTTAAAATCTATTTGTTTTTTTAATATATATTTTTTAAATTTAATATTTTTATTGTATTTTTTTTTCATTTTTTATTTTTAATTAATTTTTTATTTTTTTACTTTTAATTTCAATAAATTTTTTTTTTTTTTTTTTTTTTTTTTTTTTTTTTAATATTTCTTTAAATTTATTTTTTTATTTTAAAATTTAATTTTTTATTATTTTAATTTAATAAACTTTTTCTTTTCCTTTTTTAAATTTAATTTCTACATTTTTTTTTTATAATTTCTTTCCTTTTTTAACTTGTTTTTTTTTTTTTTAAATTTAATATTTTTATTTTGTTTTCGTTTTTATTTTTTTATTTCTATATATTTTGAAATTTTAATCTTTAAATTTTTTTTTATTTTTTATTTTTTATTTTTTTTCTTAAATTTTAGGTTTTTTTTTAATGTTTGAATTAAAATTTTTATTTTGTTTTTATTTTTATTTTTTTATTCCTATATATTTTTAAATTTTAAGCTTTAAAATGTTTTTATTTTTTAAATTTATTTTTTTCTTAAATTTTAGTTTTTTTTTAATGTTTGAATTTTTAAAATTAAAAAATGTTATTTCTATTTTTAAAAATGTCAAAAATATGACACAATTTTTTCTTTTTGTTATTCCAGCATCAACTGGTTTTGTTTTGAGGGTGTTTTTTCAATCCTTTTTTCAAGAAACAATTTTGTTTTTAGCATAATTTTATAAAATGTTAAAATTTGACCTTAAAAAAAAACCAAGTGCGTTCTGGAATATACTTTTTTTGGTTTTTAGGGTGTTTTTTCATCTTTTTTGAGTCTTTTTGGGTTAGAGTTCCTGTTTTGAGGTTAGGTTACCTATTTCATCGGTAATAGTGTTACAAGGTGTTGTAAAAGATTGGTACTATGGCATACAAATTGGAGCTTCCTGCTTCTTCACGAGTGCATCCAGTTTTCCATGTTTCGTGCTTGAAGAAGGTTATAGGCGAAAATATTCCAGTTCAAACAATATTTCTAGAACTTTATGAGGAATCAAAAATCATATTGGAACCTGAAGAGGTCACGGAAATAAGAACTCGACAACTACGAAATCAATCAATTTCAGAGTATCTCATCAAGTGGAAGAACTTACCCACTGAAGGTTCTACATGGGAGGATGATAATTTTATACAGGAGCACCGAGAGCTACTCAAGCATTGAGGACAATACTTTTTTGAAGGAGAGGGGCATGTTAGGTCCCTATATTACTAGTTTAGTCCCTTATTGTTATTAGTGTAGCCCCCTTATTGTTATTGTTGTACCCCTGTAACCCCAATATTGTTATTATTGTTCCCTTGCATTATTATTGTTAGGTCGGCTAGGATTATATTGTGGCCCCATGGACTCCTATATATAGAAGGATGTTTTGGTCATTTGTAGCATCCAATAATTGTTCATTTATGTAATATATTGGAGGTTGCCCCCTCGAAGTGGCTGATTTCTAAGGCGTTGATCTCTCTTTTCTTCTATTTTGTGAGTTGGTTTCACAACACTATTGGACATAAATATGGATATTTGAAGTGAGGATGGCGAATGCACAAATAGGTGTGACATGCGTAGTAGTTGTGCGAGAAGGTTGACTGGGTCGCAGAGGTGCCAGAATATAGTCATTGGAATAGTGATTCTAGATAAGACGGAATTCTTACCATTTGGAGGAGCGTCTCAACTACATTTAATGAGGATATTATGCCATATTTGGAGTTTTTTTAGCATTTACTGAGTTACATTAATGAATAGAATATTGTTTAAGACGTGCCTACATTATAAATATGATCGGATGGGTCGCATTAGTTCCCTTTGATTTATATGCTATTTCTGCGATTTGTTCTCTCTATTCTCTGAAGATTGTTGAAATTTTCAACAAGAAAAAGTGAAATTGGCATCCAGAAATAAAATATAGAAAATGGCACCCAGAAATGGTTACCATGTGAGGCTTTTTATTTAATTATCCTTGATTAAATTAAAGGAAAATTTTAATATTATCTCATAACAACTTGTAATAGTTAATTAGGTGTGATAGACTTAGTTATCTCAAGAATTTCAAGTTGAGGGTCAAAGGATAGGCATGTAGAGTGATTCTATTATTTACAGGGTCTAGTTGACATTGTAGCACTAGTGTGGGGTGAGTGGGATCAGTTAACTCACAATAATTAAGTTAAAATCAATTTCACTAGTTCTAACTGATTGATGAGCTAGTGGAAGATCAAGTGAATTAAAATAGATTTAATTCACAAGTAGTGATCTACCAAGTAACTGATGATTCACTATTAATAATTGCATGCATATCAATTTTTATGGAGACCCAGTTGAGACAAAGGTTTAAGAAAAGTAAGCTATCAGTTTTATTTTTGGCGAATTGCCTAGGTGTCATTATAAAGTCAGAGGAAGGCTCCATAGCGATTGCACAGTCAAGTAAGGTGGATTATCCTATTTAATAGGGATTTATTTCCTAGGGATTGCGTGAGCAAGTTTGGGCTAATGAGGGGCTAAGAATTGGCTAAGTGTGGTCAATTTTTCCTAAGAATTGCTAGTCATATTTGAGAAGGATCATCATGAGACGATCGGTAGTGTGCAGGATTTTCTCAGTGTGATAAATCATTGTATTTTTTCATGATTCTTTGAATATTTACAATATATGATAAAGGGATTTTGAGCAAGTTCTTTCCCCAAGAACATCTTGTGTTGCGTGATTGATAATTTCCTTTCTCTTACTTGCATATGATTGAGCGATCATGTTTTATATTCCGCAAATATAGTAGAAGGATTCAGTATCTTACTTTACTACATTACATGATCAGATTGAATCCATTGATATAATTTCTACATGATATTGTATTTTTGTTAAATATTTTCTACATGGTATCAAAGCGCCAGGAATCACAATAGCTGAGATGAAATTGATTTTGTGTCGAGCAGTATTCAAATTTGCAGATACTTTCTTTAGAGCTAAAAGTGGATCAAGATGTCTTTTAATGGCTTGAGACTCGAATATGCACTCAATGGAGTTCGAATTATATTGCATGGAATGGTAGGATGGATATAGTGTTGGAGGACAATGGGTTGAAGGAATTCATAGATAATTATATTCCCAAGCCTACAGCAGCAGATGCCTAACCTATTGATGCGTGGAAAAAGAAGGTAGCAAAGGCGAGGAGGATCTTATTAGAGGGAGTTCAAGATCATATTGTCTCGAGCATCCATGGGAAGGTGACTCCATATGCTATGTGGAAGGCCTTGACATATTTGTTTCAAAACAGCAACAACCAAGGGAATTTGGTGTTGAATGACAAGCTCAGAAAGCTCAAGAAGGAGGAGAATGATACGGTACCAACATACTTGGCGAGGTTCACTCAATGTGGAGATGAGCTTGGAAGTGTTAGTGTGACTGTAGACGATGATGACTTGGTGAGCCTAGCACTTCTAGGCCTTCGCAAGTGCTGTCATAGTTACCAGGACTCTATGAATGGTAGAGAGAAGTTACTAGATTGGGAGTGACTATGGTTGGATTTGGTAATATAAGAGATAAGGCGGAGTACCAGAGACGGGACCTCCAGCACAAACAAAGAAGAATATTGTGCATTAGTGGGAAATAAAAAGAAGGCCAAGGGAAAGAAATCCCAAGGCGAAGAGGGCAAGAGATACTTGTCCAGGATCATATATTTTCATTGTCACGAGCATGGGAATTATGCTTCGAATCATCCACAGAAGAAGGCAAGAAAGAAGGAGCATGCAGTTGTAGTGGGTGAAGCATTGGCTTCACAGTTCGAGCTTGATTTTACTCTCATTGTATGCATGGCCAGCACTGTAATGAGATGCATGTGGTATCTAGACAGTGTTGCCTCATTCCATATGACAGGGAATAGATATCTCTTTAGCGACTTGGAGGAGAAGGATCTTCGTAGAACATAAATATTAGAGATGACGAGAGGTATAGCGCGACCGACATAGGTACAGTTAACTTCTAGAGGGAATCTGGCTCCCCTCTCATACTAGCTGATGTTTTGTGTGTTCCAAGCCTAAGTAATAATATTGTCTCTGTATTGGTATTGGAAGACTGTGGTTATGAGGTGATGCTTAGAAAAGGAAAGGTGTTCCTTAAACACATAGCCACGAGAAAAGTGAAGCAAATCGGTTCAAGATTCAAGAACCTGTATGCTCTCAAGGTTGAGGATTCATGCAAGAGGGAGGAGTTATCTCTCAACATACAACCTTAGAAGCAGTCTCGGAAGTTTTTGGAGAAGACACAATTGGAGAAGAAGAGAGGAGACCGAATGGAATATTCCACTCAAGCAGAGACCTCGAGGAGGGGGGAATTTTGAGCTAGATGTTCAGAGGGAGTATATGCATATATACCTCCAGGTGTGAGGTGGGGCGATGTGAAGAATTGATCCCAAGAATAAATTTGGGCAGGGTCCATTGAGATGGTGTGTCTCATGGATCGAACCTGGCTACAAGGAGACCATAGTATAGCAGTAGCAGGAAGGATCGGTTAGATTTATGTAGTCAGATGTCAGGAGGACAGAAATAAAAGTGACAGGTGTCGGATATTAGAGCACAGATCAAAGTTGGAAGCAGTGCAGAGTGCATGGATGCAGATGTCAGCAGCATTGCAGGGAGTCCATTAGACATGTGCATTAGCTAGCAGCAGTCAGAAGACTCTGATGACAGATGCATTATATTGATTTAGTTGTTTGGAGGCTATTGAGTTTCAGGAGAGTTGCATGTGCGGGCAACACTAGATAAGTGTTGCATGCAAGAAAATTCCAAAGGTATCGGATTGGGATAGATTGATACATTTCTTGTTGAGAGGGAGTGTTGAAATTTTCAACAAGAAACAGTGAAATTGGCATCCAGAAACAAAATCTAGAAAATGGAACCTAGAAATGGTTACCATGTGAGGCTTTTGTTTTAATTATCCTTAATTAAATTAAAAGAAAATTGTAATCTTATCTCATAACAACTTGTAATAGTTAACTAAGTGTGATAGACTTAGTTAGCTCAATAATTTCGAGTTGAGGGTCAAAGGATATGCATGTAGAGTGATTCTATTATTTACAGGGTCTAGTTGCAGTTGTAGCACCAGTGTGGTGTGAGTGGGATCAGTTAACTCACATTAATTGAGTTAAAATCAATTTAACTATTTCTAACTGATTGATGAGCTAGTGGAAGATCAAGTGAATTAAAATATATTTAATTCACAAGAAGTGATATACCAAGTAACTGATGATTCACTATTAATAGATGCATGCATGTCAATTCTAATGGAGATCCAGTTGAGACAAAGGTTTAAGACAAGTAAACTATCAGTTGTATTTTTGGCGAACTACCCAGGTGCAGTTATAAAGTCATAGTAAGGATCCATAGCGATTTCAGAATCAAGGAAGGTTGATTATCCTATTTAATAGGGATTAATTGCCTAGGTATTGTGTGAGAAAGGTGGAGCAACAAAGTTGTAGGCTTGTTGACTTAATCGTAAAATACACAAAAGGTATTGTAATAATAATATATTATATATAAAATGTATAAGAGATGTTGATAAATGTTACAATGAGGCCCTGCTTATATACCTACACAGGTGGCCTTTCATTAATGGGCATGTCTTTTAGACATGCCCTTTCACTAACTTATTGATTACTTACATAATCCCTATTTAACTATTAATAACTATATTTATTATATTTGTTATGAATTATATTCATAACATTGCCCTTCTCTTCAGAAACTTTGTCCTCAAAGTTTTATGGATACTAATTTTCTTTGCCTTAATTGCTTCCCAACTTCTTCACTTTGTGTTGTCATCTTGAATGTATAATTTGTCCTCATACTCCTAGTAATTAGGGCTTATCCCTTTTTCCTTAAAATCTTTGTCCTCAAAGCTATATTTCCTCATAATTCCTTCTTCTTGTGCTTATCCAGATATATATAGATTTTTTTTTTGTTAATTAACTTTTTATTTTTTTTATTTATTTTTTTAATATATATATGTATATATTAAATTTTTTTTAATAGTAGAACTATATTGTATTATAGTTTTTATTTTAATTTTAATTATATGTTTAACTAATGTGTCATCAACTTAACCGATTCACAAGATTCGTGACCTAAATTAGCAAAAATGCATATCGCTCAAATCTCCACGCTCTAACGCAAATATAGTGACCTTAACTATCCAAATATGGAAAATATTCATCCTAGATTTATGAACAATTTCGATGTTCAAGTCGTAAAAAATTCAACAATAAATTCTTAAAACCATGGTCCAGATTTTCAATTTCTCGCATCGCATTACAAGGCAACACAACATGGTAAAAATCCCGAACAAAAGATCTCGAGGAAAATGAGTATCCTTCAGACCAATGAGATCCACAAGCTTGCACACTTCCTTGCATAATTGTTTCAAAACATCACATGAAGAGAGGTACCGACAGCAGAAATAGGAAAATTGATCATCTAACACCCGCAACAAGTATTCGTATCCTGCAATTGAACAAAACATAGCCCTATTTTCAGGTCTTTATTGGCAATAGAGGCAGAGAAGATTAAATTTTTTCCACAACATTTTCCAATAATGATCTGCTACCATGATTCCATTTTCCTTCTCAACATGTACTATAACTTTATAATCCAAAATCAATATCTCCCTGAAAATTCTCATATCTGCTTCGCTCAAGACTTGAGTATATTCGGAAATGACATCTAGCCTTAGGGTTAGGTTTGATTTTTTTAATATGTATCGTAGCATTTCTTGTGTCAGTTTAGTCTGGGAAATAATAATGGTATTGTCAAAGGGTTGGCGGGTAAATGGGTTAATTGCTTCGTGCTTGTCATCCCAAACAGTTTCCAGTGTCGCTTGGTTGTATAGAACCTGAGCTGGGTCTTCTGTGAGCGGCAGTATAATCGGATCATACTCAAATTCTTGCAGCGATACATCTATATACCTTCCAGGAATCTCAAAATCCATTTTCCAACCAAATTATCCTCAGGAATTGTCTTTTATTACATGGAAATATATTTCCACCTCTAACATTTGCATTGTTGTTGTTCTATGCCTCTAAGCAACATATTCGATTTTGGGAATATAAGAGGAATACAACGTCTCTGTCTTGAGATGGTTGGCCCTAGTGTCGAATCCTTGTTTTTTCACTTTCCAGCTGATATCCTTTCTAGAGCTCAGATGATGCCAAGATTCAAGATCTGGCCAATGTGATGGATTCCCAAGATAACCCAAAAAGGATTTTCTAGATCTACAACTTTGGAAAATCACCCTCCTAGGATTTGATCCTTGATCTGCTGGGAAATATAGATACAACGCTAAATCTGATAGATAGACGGCTAAAATATGATTCAATACCAGATCTAATATTGAAGGGTTGATCCCTTCTTCAGATCTATAAGTTGGAAGCTCTATATATAGCTTCTCAATCCTCCAATAATGATTACAGTTGCTGCAACACAACTTCCAATAGAAACTGCGCTGTGAGGGAAAGAGAGGCCTTCTGCCTGCTTAAAAATGTTGCAATAAACTCCAGGTTTATGGTTAAACTAATGGAAATGTGAGGGAATGATCCATCATAGGATTACTAGCTGAAATGCTAGTAACTTCCTTCCTCCTTTTGTAGAAATTAGCTGAATAAATCACTTATTCACTGAAGATTAACCTGGTCATATATCAATTTCGAATTGCATACATAACACATAACCTTCTTCTACAATTAATTGTCACATGCGGAAATAACAGAAGCAATATCACATCAATTCAATCACACATTAACTCAGTATGTATGGGGAAAGCCTATAGCTGAAAACCCCGCAGCTATTGTGTATATTATAATGGAGAAATCAAGTAACCAAACAAGTACAATACTCCTCACAAGTACTTAGTACTCTCTCATGAAGTTACTCACAATCTGACTCAGTTTTGAACAAGTCTGAGGTTCAAAACTCCCCGCCAATTGCCTTGCCTCTATTGCGCAATCATGGCTTGTATATGAAGAGATTCAAGGTTCAATCCCCTTTGGCTTGATTGTAATTGTCACAAAACAAATCTACCAACTGATAGCTTTACTCACCTTTTCATCTACCTCTTCCACTGGTCTCCACTGAACTGATCATGCACTGTAGTGAACTGAAGTGTTCTTGAGTTGACTAATGAGTTAATATTTAGTAAATTAAATATTATTTAATTTACTCCACTGATATCTAGTTGATTAGTTAGTTAACTAATCCCAACTAGTTCAACTAAAACAAACAGAACACAACTCCACTACTTGTCCCGTTAACTCCTCCAAAACTCCTGCCACTGAAGTCTAACTGAAGCCAACCATGCAAGATGCCATCAAACCCTAGAAACCACGTGATTCCTTGTGTCAGTTGCATGAGTCACCTCCATGACTCAAACTGAAGTGCGCCAAGAGAGTAAACTGTTGTTTATAGTCAAAATATTATTAAGGGTAAATAATATTTGACTTTCATATTTTTAGGAGATCAGTCTAAAAATAGCCTGGGTCCTAAAAATTAGGGTCTCATCTATTTTTACCGACATGTCGCATACTTCAAGAATCTCCAAGCAGAATTCCCAAATTATGCTCCGTATGTCTAAAAATAGACATAGTCTAAAAATAGACTTTGCGCCAGAATTTGCCTGCGGGCCCACTTAGTGAAGGCGACTTCATTTCACTAAGCTCCATCATCTTGCTGCATTCTCAACACTCCCTCTCAGCAAGATATGGATTATCTGCAATCCCTATCCTGCCTCCGTGGAATTCGAACTTGCTCCTGGTGAGCGCCTTCGTCAGGATGTCGGCATCCTGATCCTCCGTGGGAACATATGAAAGCATCATGATCCTCCGCTGAACACAATCTCTGATGTGATGGTACCTGATGTCGATATGTTTGGACCTATCATGAAAAACTGGATTAGCCGAGAGCTTGATGCAGCTCTGGTTATCACAGTAAATCACTGTAGGCTCCAAATGCAACCTGAACAAACCTGCGAGGATCTTCCCCATCCAAATAGCCTCACATGCACCTGCTTGCCGCCATGTGTTGTCCCTCTCGCCGAACCGAAGACGGACCGCTCGCCGTACCAGAAACCGCCGCGACCCACGTCGAAACTCTCCGTAAGTGCTCTTCCTGGCCTCGCTGGGCTCCCCGCCCCAATCCGAAGACAAGAAACCAAAGCTCACCCATCCTCCCCGTCCCACTTCATAGACCATATCCCGATGTGCCTCTCATATAGCGCAATACATGCTTGCCCGCCTTCCAAAAGAGCTTGGTAGGCTTAACCATAGCTTGCGAAAGCTGGTTAACTGCATAGCATATATCGGGTCGAGTATCGACCAAATACATCAACGACCCCACCAACTGTCGATAGACAGTGGCATCCACTACCTCCTCCGAAGTAGCATCTCCCTTCCTCCAACCTCCAGGAAGAGGGGTATCAACAGGCTTGCAGCCTTGCATGTTGAACCTCTCCAGAATCTCCCCGGCATACTTGCCCTGAGAAACAAACAGTCCTCCACTGCGCTGCCAAATCTCCAATCCCAGGAAATAATGAAGGATGCCCAGGTCCTTCATCTCAAACTCTCGTGCAAGATCCTCCTTGCATGAAAGTATCAACTGCTCATCGCCAGCCAAAATCAGATCATCTACATACAGTACGATGATCAACAGCTTCCCCTCCACCACAATCTGGTACAGGTTTGGATCCGCCTCACTCTTGGAGAATCCAAGCCCGGTGAAGTAGCTGCCTATCCGAGTGTACC